>PVJC01008393.1:0-48685 GCA_004026665.1 Murina feae | reverse complement strand
TGTCTACGCAGCCTCAGGGAGGCTACATGTTAGGACAAGGTCTTCCTTTGACAATGTTTCCTAGGGGGACACTAATGGCATTTTAAAAAAATATATATTTTATTGATTTTTCACAGAGAGGAAGAGAGAGGGATAGAGAGTTAGAAACATCGATGAGAGAGAAACATCGATCAGCTGCCTCCTGCACACTCCCCACTGGGGATGTGCTGGCAACCAAGGTACATGCCCTTGGCCGGAATCGAACCTGGGACCCTTGAGTCCGCAGGCCGATGCTCTATCCACTGAGCCAAACTGGTTAGGGCACTAATGGCATTTTGAACATGAAAATTCATTGGGCAGGAATGTCCTATTCGTTGCAGGAGTGTTAGCATCCCCATTCTCTAAATGGTAGAGGAGGTCTAGTCATTGTGCAAACCAGAATGACACCCCACATGTTTCTAAGTGACCCCTGGGCAGTGGCCCTACCTAGCCTTGGTTGAGAACCACTGAGGCAGGGAGAGACTGAGCGTGTAGCAGTGGTGCGGCTGCAGAACCCAAATCCCATCACTGGGGAGCCCAAGGCCGGGGTCTTCTCTGCAAACCAGACATGAGCTCTTAACCAAGCTCCAAGCTAGCATGTTCTTCTGTGTCGGCTGAGCAAGCAGCCGAGATGAAGCCTCATCATCTCCCACCACAACCACTTCTCTCCTCTAATGACCTGGGAGCTGGCTTGAGACAGAGAGTTATGGAAAGAACGGACACGTTAGGATGTGCCACCAGCCACCATGTACACACCAGTCTCAGGAAGGACTCCTGGGGGGGAGAATGAAAAAACAAAACTAACAAAAAAACACACAAAAAACCCCCAGCCATGATTGGTGAGGGCAGCTGCCTCCGCATTTGCCAGAGACGGGGAAGTAAATACACTTAATCACATTATTATATTCATTGTTTACTGTCTAGCTCCTCCAACTAGAGCAGAAAGATGCTCCATGAAAGCAGGGAGTTTCAACTGTTTTTTTCACAGTTGCATCCCTGACACTTCCTTGTACATGGACTGGACTGGTACATAGTCAACACTCAAAAATATATGTTGCAGGCCCACAGATGCTTGGAGTCTCCAGGACATAGGAAGGGACCATTTCAGGCTCATGCAGAGTCCTAGCTACCAGGCCAAGCAGAGAACGTGCTAGGCAGAGAGGGTCTGGATGCCAGGTTCCAATTCTAGGTTGCCCAGGAAGTTCCTGTGTGTTCTCCCTAAAGTTCTTTCTTTTCTCCTGACCTCTCCTCTGCTCATCCAAACAGAGAGGTGACAGCTTTAAATGACACCAGATCCTGAGGAGTCTCACCAATAAAGCAGCAAGCCCAGAGTGCCCAGAGCAGAGGGCAGAGTGCAGAGCAGGTCTGGGGTGCTGGGTGTGACCAAGTATAGCAACATGGCAGGCCTCCCACCTGCAAGCTTTGAAGCTGACTTCCTGACCACAGCAAGGTCTTGGAGGGGGAGGAAACAGGAGGGATGGCTAACCTCCCAGTTGGACTAATGGGACATGTGACAGGCTGTCACAACACTTCCTCCCAAATGATGCTCCAGGACTGTGGCATCACCTCTGAGCAAAGCTGCCAGGACAAAAGGGCTGTCCTCACTCCTCACACCTCCCTCAGTGACCTCCCTGGGAATGGGCTTGAGGAACTAAAATAAGAATGATAATTTACAAAATAAATCAAGGCATGAATGTTGAAGTGTTCAGGGGGTGAAGCGAGCTGATGTCTGAAACTTACTTTGAAATGTATCAAGAAAATAAAATGTACGGATGGGTAGAAGGCTTGAAAAGGTCTGTGATGAAGCAGACACAGCAAAATGTCTGTGGCAAAATCTAGGTGGTGGCTACGTGGGTGTCCCCTGGGCAGACAGAACCAATGAGACAACAGACAGGAAACTCCCATCCCAGCACTGAGATGAGTCACATCTGTAGAAAGGGGAGGGAAGTGTTTCCCGGGACACATCCGTGGGGAAATGTATGCTTTGTGATCATATCAGTGGGGATTCTCTAAGGAAGTCCCTGCCCTGCCCAGGTGACAGTCAGCAGCCAAACCAACTGTAAAACCTAGGAGTTTTCTGGGACTCAGTTGTCTCTTCCTTGATTATCACCTCAAAGACTGAAAACAGATCTGAGTTCCTTAAATCATCGTCTGCAATTTATGGATTTGTCTGAGCAGTTCTTACGCCTCATTTTCAGCCACAATTTCCTTCTGGATGAGACAGAACAACCTTCCAGGGTTCAAGGTAGAAGGAGGAGGTATGTATAAGGATGTACAAATACTCATCCCCCAGTCACACTATGAAAAATTTTATGGATTCATTTTACTCCATCCCTGAGGCACTCACTAAGGAGACCATGTCTGTTATTTTCCTCAGTTTTTCTTAGAGAACCCCTTCTTTGTTTCATTCTTTGCGTCTTCTCCACTCTGTCACCTATTCTGAGGTATAAACAATTACCATGGCATCCACTGTCCTAGCCAAGAGCACAGTGCTAAGATGACACATTCTACAACAAGCATTTAGTAAGCACATGTGATGTGCTGGGCAATGCAAGTCACCATGGGAGAGGTACGGTGGAAAAGGATGTTGGCCATGTCTTGGGTGATGCTCAGGTGTAGTCTGGTTGATCTTCCTAAGGATGTTAACCATATACTTGCTTAGAGTGACATTCACCTGCCTCTTTCCTCCAGGTACTCTCATGGCCTTGAGAAATCTTAATACGCTGTCATCTATATTGGAAATATGTGAGTGACTTCCACCTTTCAGATTATCCTATATAATAAAGAGCTAATATGCTAATGGTTGTGACACCCTCATGCTGTAATGACTGTTCAGCAGGAAGCTGTGTGCTTTGCAGGGCAGAAGCAGGGAGGTGCCTGGAGGAGGCTGGACCATCCCATGGCAGGGAGGGCTGGGGTGAGAGCCCATAGTGCCTCCACCACCCACCTGCCAGGGGAAGAAATGTGTGCCGCCAGGGAAGCGGCACTCAAAACTCTGTAGCAGGTGCAAGGCTTCCATGCTCTCCTCCAGTGCCATGACGGGGTGGAGCACAGGCGGGGCAGAAGTGGGGAGGCACCCGGCAAAGGCAGGACCAGCCCGAGGCAACTTGTGGGACCAAGGGTGGGGCTTGAAGTGGCCAGAGAAGGCTGAAGGGGCCAGGCAGGCTTGAACTCTGTGGAGAGGTTAGGGTGTCAAGGTGGGGTGGCTGGAGGGTGGGTGGGGCTGAAGAATTTTGTGCACTGGGTCACTAGTTTATAATATAAAAACATTTATATGACACAGTTAATCATCTCATCTCTTTCTAGGCCTTATTTTCACAGAGGGTATTTTAAAGAATGAATTCTTGGGTTCTGCCCCTTTTTATTAATCAGACACATACAACTGCTAAAAGGAACTTTCATGGGTCAGAAGTGGGAAAAGAAAAGGAAAAGGCTAGTGGTAGTGAAAAGATAAAAAAATCAGTGACCTCACATGATGCCCTAATTTTATGGCTGAAGAAACCGGCACAAGGAGGCACAATGTCCGTTCCAGCTGGGTCCCCTGATTCTGAACCCGAGAGTTCCCACTCTGCAACACTATCTCCTGGGGGCAGGAGAGGGTGGGAAGCACAAGGACCAAGGTGTTTATTCATTGGAGGTTGAACGGTATCCACTTGCCTCTAACATTGGGACAACTCCAAGGTTCTAATCAAGGAGACAGAGCTATGTTTGACCTCTCTGTGAACATTATCCAGGACTCACTGTTGGCCCTGCAGGGCTTTCCAGCACTTGGCCTGCATATGAGAAGTGAGGGAAGTGGAACATGAGGTTCACACACCAGTGAGTTTTCACAGAGAACATCAAATGTCACAATCCCTGCAAACTACGATGTATCAAAGCCCCATCATCTTGCTGCTCACATACATAAGAAATCCTTGCTCCAATCTTTGCTGGCTCAGAAATCATCAGAACAACCAGTATCACCCCAATAAATTTAATAAAATGGAAAAAAAAGAAATCATCAGAACACACTGCATTTTCAAAACATACTTCTTTCTAAGAGGAGTTGCAGGAGGCAGTCACAGCATCATAATTATCAGAACTGCAAGTACCCCTCTGCAGCCCTTGTGTGTCTGAGAGCTCTGTTGTATGTGTAAGCCTGTTTGATGCTCTTGACAATCACCCGAAGTAGAAATAAGGGGGCTCATTAAGATGGAAGCCCAGAGAGGTTAAGCGATGTGCCCAAGGTCACATGGTAGTGAACCAGGACCTGATTCCATAGCTAATCTAAGCTCTGGATTTCACAGGTGAGAAAACAGGCTCAAAGGGGTGGAAAGATAACATGTTTCAAATGGAAGTTCAGCATTCCAGTTCTTCACCAGCTGTGACCATGACTCAGCTACTCATTCACAAAAGAAAAAAGCGAGTCTTAACTCTCAAACTTTTTAAAACAGCAAGTACCAATGGGTTCTATAGAGCTTTCGGTCAAATGCCTTGAGATTATATATATATATATATATATATATATATATATATATATATATATATATATGATTTTACTCCATGTGTTAGATGCAAATTTACTGTTAGAAAATATATTCGTAGATAGTATGAAATGAGAAATAATCACCACAAACATGACTTGATGAATAAAATTAAGCATGAATGACTAAGGACTATTTCCCTTAATATTTTTTAAAATTTTTTAAAGATATATTTTATTGAATTTTACAGAGAGGAAGAGAGAGGGATAGAGAGTTAGAAACATTGATGAATGAGAGCATCGATCAGCTGCCTCCTGCACACCCCCTACTGGGGATGTGCCTGCAACCAAGGTACATGCCCCTACCGGAATCGAACCTGGGACCCTTCTGTCCGCAAGCCGACGCTCTATCCACTGAGCCACACTGGTTAGGGCTATTTCCCTTAATATTAATGGATTGCTTGAATATTCAGTATGTCATATTCAAGACTAGAAGATAAAGAGAAGCAAATATTGAGGGTTAAACATTTTAATGAAAAGTATAACTATGAAAGTATAATTTTAGGTTCATAACCTGCTTTGAAAGGAAGAACAGAAAGTTCTCCCAAATGCCATAAATGAGAGAAGTCAAAGTTAAAAGGTGAGGAGGAGGAGGAATAGTCCCAGCAACATATGGAGATAGCCAAGCAGACAGAAGCCTAGGAGGCTCAGATTTAAATCCCTTCCAGAGGATAGAGCTAAGATTGTAGCCCCTGGGCATGACCAAAAGCTGAGTGGGCTTACAGTAAAGAGCAAGGAGCCAGGAAAGCATTATCTTATAGTGAATGAGGTATTAGAAAACTGCCTCTCCGCCCAGAACTCACCAAAGAAGTGCCAGGTATGAATGTGAACACACACAGCTCCTGCACTGTGAGCACCCAAGTTTAAACTGTAACTTAAAAATTACCACCCTATAATTCCATACCCAGCTAAACTACCACTCAAGAGTGATCAAATGTCACAGAGTGTATCAAAGCCCCATCATCTTGGTGCTCACATACGTAAGAAATCCTTGCTCCAATCTTTGCTGGCTCAGAAATCATCAGAACAACCAGTATCACCCCAATAAATTTAATAAAATGGAAAAAAAAGAAATCATCAGAACACACTGCATTTTCAAAACACACTTCTTTCAGACATATACAGATGAAGGGACCTTAGTTTCCACAGGCCTTGTTGAAAGAACTACTAAAGGATGTACTTCAACAGGAAGGAAATTTAACCCAGGAGAAAGGAATGAAAATAATAGGGAGCAAAGAAATTGGCAAACACATTATAAAATTCAAGTATCAACTCTAAAAAGTATACGGCAGTATGAAAAGTGGCAAACAAGAAGAATGATGGAGGAATGTGGAATTTGGAGGGAAATTTATGTTATGGTATTTTCTCCTTCAGAAAGAAGACACAGCTAGTTGACAGCCAAAATAGCTCAGCACCCACATCTCCTGTCTTTCCACTGTCCTTGAGGGGATGGAGACCCTTTCTTCAGAGCCTGAGGCCACTGCATGTGCAGCTATCACACCCTTCTCAGCACTTCACAGGGGGACCTCCCAATGCAGTCCTTTCTGTTCAAGACTCCTGTGGCCACAGTTCTGGTTCTGATCTCTCAATGGGCATTTTAAAAACTTTTCTGGAAGTAACCAAGCCCCTAAGGGTCTGGAAACCCAAAACAGTATGACTTCAGAGAGCCATTTCCAAGTAGCAGCTACAATTTGAGTTTCAAATGGGCTCTCCTTCTTCTTGGGTCTTTCTCCCCCTATAGCACTGCAGTCAGGCAGAATTTTCTGCAATGAAATTGTTCTATATCAGTTCTGTCCAATATAGTAGCCCCTAGTCACAAGTAACTATTGAGCACCTGAAATTTACTAGTGAAATAGGAATTGAACTTTAACTTTTGTTTCAATTATTGTAAATTTAAATAGTTAGATGTGGCTTATGGCCTCTGTATTGCACAGTGTAGTGCTATGGCTGGCAATCCCTGAAGGGGTCAATCCCATTCTTAAATGATCCCATGAGTGACGTGTCCCCCTTTGCAGAAAACCCTGGAGTGAGCGCTCCCTCTCTTTGTCCTGGAGTGTGAGCATGGGCAGGTGGGTGGCCCCAACACCCAGCAAATCTTTCTTTTTTTTAAAAAAAATCCTAACCCGAGGATATATTTTGATTGAATTTAGAAAAAGAGGGAGAAAGAGAGAGAGAAACATCAATGTGAGAGAGAATCATCCATCAGTTGTCCCCCACACACGTCCCAGTCAGGGATCAAGTCTTGATCCCTGAAGAAAGGGTCTCCATCCCCTCAACCTAGGCATGTGCTCTGACCAGGAATCAAACCAGCAAACTTTTGGTGCATGGAACAATGCTTCAACCAATGGAGCTACCTGGCCAGGACCGAGCAAATCTTTCTTGCTCATATTACTCAGCCCAGCACCTATGCCTCCTCTGACCACAACCTGCATTGGTGTGGTGTGTCTAACAGGTCTTAGCTGGCCCCGAATGCTCTCAGACCAGTGTTCCTCAACATTCGTGTGATATAAACCAGTGGGAGAGGTTGCCAAAATGCAGCCTCCGAAGAGCCTGCATTTCTAACAAGCTCCTAAATAAAGGTGATGCTGATGCTAGTGCGGGGATCATATTTGCAGTTGTAAAGGTTTAGAAATGTCAGTTAGCTCTGCCTATAGGCACAGTGACAACTGGCATATACTAATTTACATTCAAGTCTGTATCTGCTCTTTCTGCCCTATCTGTTCTCAATAAGCTTTCTGTGAGAACACGATGGGTTAAATCAGTTCATGCTATGCAATGCCACAAAAATGCCTGACGTTTTGGTCAAGAAAATAAAATAAAAGGCATATTCATCTCTAAAAAAAAGTAACAGCTAACATTTATTGAGCATTTCCTTTGCATTAGATACAAAGCTATGCACACCATTAACGAGTGTTATTCATTCAATCCTCACAACAACCCTTTTTAAAGATGACAACATCAAAGCACAGAAAGGCTAAGTAATTTGCTTGAGATTACATAGTTAGGAAGCAAATGAGCTGTGACTCTAATCCAAACAGTCCATGGTAACCTCCACACTATATCTACAGTTCCGGTTGAAGCTCAATAGGGATTTCAATTGTTGGTGGGTGAACTCTTTTTAAGAAAAATATGCTAATAAAATAGCTACACACAGATGTTCATAGCAGTTTTATTTACAACTGCCAAATGCAGAAATACCAAAAATGTCTATCCATAGGTGAATGGATAAACAAATTGTGGTGCATCCAGACAATGCAATATCACTCAGTGATAAAAACAAAAACATGCAGAAACATTAAATTCATGTTATTAAGTGAAAGGAGCCAATTTGAAAAGGCCACAAAAAGCTCAGTGGTTCTCAGTGGTTTGGAGAAGAAGGAGGAGGGATAAGTAGGTGGAGGATTAGGGTTTTTAAAGCAGTGAAACTATTCTACATGATACTGTAATGATGGATACGGGACTTTACCCATTTGTCAAATCCCACAGTATGTACAAGACAAAGAGTGTACCCTAATGTAAACTATGGACTTAGTTAATAATAATCCTATCTAATAAAAGAGTAATATGCAAATTAGGCATCACTCCATCACAAAGTTGGCCACCCCCATAGCTACAAGATGGCGGTGCCCATAGCCACAAGATGGCTGCGCCCAGTCCAGCTCAGCCCCGCCACTGAAGTGGTCAGGCCTGTTAGCCAGGCAGGCGACAGGGGAGGCGGGGAACCTGAGGAGTGGAACAGGCGATCAGAGAGGGCTGTGGGGTCCCCTGCCTAGGCCAGATGCCTTCTCCAGAGGCCTCAGGCCTGGGCAGAAGCAAGGCCAGAGATCACAGGGGCCTGGGCTCCACAGAGCCAGTGATAAAAGGGGCAGGGGCAGAGCCTGTGATTGCAGGGGTCTGGGCACAGGCGTAGCTGGCAATGCAGGAGTCTGGGAGTCTCCTGCCCGGGCCTGTAGCCTTGGCCAGAGGCTGCCAGTGGGGCAAGGGCAGAGCTCTCAGACCAGCGATGGCAGGTGGCAGGATCAGAGCCAGTGATCACAGGGGCCTGGGCTCTGTGAAGCCGGTGATTAGAGGGGCTTGGGGGTTTTCTGCCCAGGTAAAAGAGTAATATGCAAATTAACCCTTACTTGGTCACAAAGATGGTGGCAGCCAGGGAGCTGTAGTGAGGCAGGAGGCTTGCATTGCCCCGACGATGGAAGAAGCCAAGATTCCCACCTGCCCTGCAGGTCCTGAGCTCCGTTCAAGGCAATAAAGTTTCAATTACAGACGGTAAATAAAACCAAGATACTTGCTTCCAGCTGGTGGCTTTGAGTGGGACCAAGGCAACAAAGTTTCAACTATAGAAGTTAAATAAATACCAGATACCTGCTTTCAGCCCACAGCCATGCCCAGCCTGATAACAGCCCTCAGCCCCTCACCCAGGTTGGCCACAATCACATGGGGTGAGGGTCCCCCCTGGGAGGTTTTACCAGCCTGCAAACATCCATCAGCCCCTCACCCAGGCTGGCCAGGCACCCCAGCAGTACACACTTCAGGGCAAACCAGCCAACCCCACCAGGCCTCTGTTCTTTATAATAAAAGGGTAATATGCAAATTGACCCTAATAGCAGAACAACTGGGGATGATTGGTCACTATGACATACACTGACCACCAGGGGGCAGATGCTCAATGCAGGAGATGCCCCCTGGTGGTCAGTGCACTCCCACAGGGGGAGCTCTGCTCAGCCACAAGCCAGGCTGATGGCTGCCAGCAAAGTGGTGGTGGCGGGAGCCTCTCCTGCCTCCTCAGCAGCACTAAGGATGTCTGAATGCAGCTTAGACCTGCTCCCTGCTGGCAAGTGGACATTCCCTGAGGGCTCTGGGCTGCCAGAGTGATGTCTGACTGCTAGCTTAGACCCGATCCCCCGGGGAGTGGGCCTAAGCCGGCAGGTGGACATCCCCCGAGGGGTCCGAGACTGCATGAGGGCATAGGCTGGGCTGAGGGAACCCCCCTCTCCCCCGCCAAGTACACAAATTTTTGTGCACCAGGCCTCCAGTCCTATATAATAAAAGGCTAGCCCTAGCTGGTTTTGCTCAGTGGATGGAGTGTCAGCCTGAGAACTGAAAGGTTCCAGGTTCAATTCTGGTTAAGGGCACATGCCCTAGTTGTGGGCTTGATCCCCAGTGGGGAACTTGCAGAAGGCAGCTCATCCATGATTCTCTCTCATCATGGATGTTTCTAACTCTCTTTCTCTCTTCCTTCCTCTCTGAAATCAATAAAAAAATACTAAAAAAATAAAAGGCTAATATGCAAACTGACCAAATGGTGGAACGATTGGTTGTTATCATGTGCACTGAGCACCAGGGGGCAGATGCTCAATGCAGGGGCTGCCCCATGGTGGTCAGTGCACTCCCACAAGGGGAGCACTGCTCAGCCAGAAACTAGGCTCACAGCTGGTCAGCGCAGCAGAGATGGTGGAGCCTCTCTCGCCTCCATGGCAGTGCTAAGGCTGTTCGACTGATAGCTTAGGCCCACTCCCCACAGGCCTATTGTCTGTGTCCATGGGGAGCGGGCCTAAGCCATCAGTCAGATATCCCCCAAAGACTCCCAGACTGCAAGAGGACACAGGCCAGGCGGAGGGAACCACTCCGCCTCCCCCTAAGTGCATGAATTTTGTGCACCCGCCTCTAGTGTATCAATAATATACCAATTGATGTAACAAATGTACTGCACTAATGTAAGATGTTAATAATAGGGAAAACTGGGGGATAGGAGTGGGTAGGTATATAGGAACTCTATTTTCTGCTTAATTTTTCTCTAAAGGTAAAACCACTTTTTAAAAGTTTATTAATTAGTGCATACCATTTTTATGTCCAACTTTGGGAATGGGGGTTTCCAATGAAGGGGTTTTAGTCTGCTGTCTCAACTTTATTTCTTATGTGTGATTTTCTGTCGCAAAAATCTGTCCTACAGCCATGCAATTCATTTATGTACTCTCCGGTCTTTGCTTATCTCAAAATAGCCTTCCCTTCCCCCTCCTTCAAGGACCAAATCCAAAGCTACCTGTTTCATAATGTCTTCTCTGGGATGGGAAATTGGAAATAATTTTGCTCTCCTCTGACTGCAGTCTTTTATCTAAACAACCACATGGCACCCACTTCTCACCCACCCATCTATCCACCCACCCATCAATCTACCCACCCATTTAACCAGACACTCATCTAGTATTGACTGGGAGCCTAATATGCGCCAGGCTCTGTGCCAGGTACCAGAGAGTCCACAGTAGACAAGACAAACCAGTTCTTTGCTTATATGGAGCTGACATTCTAACTGGGGGAGACTAATAGTGAGCAAGTCAACAAACGAGCACAGATTGCTTCAGACAGCCATCAGCTCTGTGAATAAAATAAAACAGGGGCTTAGTCAAAGTCATGGAGTTTACTGGAGATGTCTGAGCTTAGCTGGTCAGAGATTACCTGACTTTGGAGCCAAGACCTGCAGGATGAGAGGGAGCTGGCCATGAGACTATCTATGGGAACAGTGATCCACGCAGACAGGAACTGTGGCAGGAAAGAGCCTGGGATATCCAGGGTCGATTGGGAGATGGGACCAGGCCATGCAGGGCTCCTTGGCACTGGCCATGGTGAATAGTCTGGATTTTAATCCCCCAGCAGGTGGAAGCTACTTGGGATTGGGATGGGGTGTTGTAAGCAGAAAAATCAGACTTCTGTTCCTGGTTGTGACTGACTAAATGGCTGGTAAAGGAATGGCCTGCCTGCCATATGCAACAATCAAAGCAGCAGATAACATGCAGGGCATGCCTGCTATCCTTGAGATCTGGAACCTCCAATGGGGGGTTGACCAGCCCTCCTCCTGGGGACAATACCTGGAGAACACACAGACTCACCAAGATGAGGAAGCAGGGCCAGAGTGTAGGGCAACTGAAAATAGCTGGAATCTATAGTGTGGGACACCAGAATGGAGGAGCTGTACAGAGCAGGGGCCCCGGATATCTACTGGAGGTCCCCTCAATACTCTGGCTGATGGCTGGGTTGTAAACATCCAGGGCTTTCAGATAGTGCCTTACAGAGTTGAGAGCGCATCAGAGACACTAGAGGCTGGACACTATCAGGTAAAGAGCACTGCCAGGGAACTGGGGCTCCCAGCCTGCCAGAGAAGACAGATCTAGCCAACACCAAGTATTCACCCTTTGTACCCAGCTAAGACACAGAAAGACCTGCCCTTAGAAGCAGGAACCATGCCCCAGGGAACTATGGCACCATGGACATTTCGGGCTAAATGATTCTTTGTTGTGAGGACTGCTCTGGGCATTGCAGGATGTTTAGCAGCCTCCCTGGTCTCTACTCACTAGATGTCTGTAGCCCTTCACCCCAAGTTGTGACAGTCAAAACTGTTAGATGCCAAATGCTCCTGGGAGGCAAAACTTCCTGGTTAAGACCATCGTTCTAGAGTAAGAACTATTCTAGACCCATCCCAATAAAGCATAAAGGCCAGCCCTAATGGGATTTACAGAGGTGACAGAGCTTAGAGTCCTCGTAAGTCCTATTAAGTTAGAGACGCTTGGAAAACAGATCCCCACAGGTTCTAATAAATAACATACAGTTCAACCTATATAAACTTAAAGTGATCAACCAGTAATTGAACTACCTATTAAAATAAAAACAATACTCTTTACAGCCAGCATGTCAAATTCAAAGGCTAACACCGGCCAAATAAACAATGTTTAAAGTTGATGTGGGCCGGAAAACAACAAAAGCTTCAATTTTCATAGAAATGTAGGTTTATTTCAATAGAGACATATTGAATACAAAGGGCTGAAATAAATGAGTAATCATTAACATAAAATAATAGAACATTTTAATAAAAATTAATACTTTTTTCTTGAACATTAACTTACTGGACACTGAATAACTTCACAAATTAATAAGCGTAACACAAATAAACTCATTTTTCTTGTTCTCCAAAAGCAAAATATTTCCTGTTACGCACACCAAACAAGTCAGTATAAGACTAATGACGTGGCAATCCCAGTTCCCTGGCAGTGATGTGGCTAAAATATTCACTGCTGGTATTAGGGGAGAGAAATGGTGTGCCTGTGCATAAGGTGTGTAAGGGAAATGAATGCAACATGACTATAGTAATCAGTCATTATCGAACATTGTAGTTCGTTATTACTAATTAATAATTACGTATAACAGGATATTGTAATAATTAAGTTACGAAATTTTTATTAAAACGTTTCTTACATACCGTTATATTGGCTGGGCCGCAAAAATATTCATTGTAGGCCGCATGCGGCCCACAGGCCGCAAGTTTGACATGCTTGCTTTACAGGAAGATAACAGAATCCAGAGCATCCACAACACAGTATCTATAATATTCAAGCACAGTCCACAGTATACAACGAAAACATCCCAGAAAATATGATCCATTCACCAAGGATAATACATTCAAAGAACAGCAGCAGGAATTTGCACAATCAGGGGTTCCTTTTTCCAAGCTCCTACGTCTTCTATGTGAGGAAGGGAGTAGTGGTGAGTCAGAAGCCCACCTGGAGGCGATTCGATTAACCCAGAGGAGGCTGCCTTGTGCCTCGGTTGTTTAGGCTCCATTTAAATTACAGTGTTCAACCTTGGTGCGTATTCTCCAAATGGAGGACTGACAAAGTAGAGCAGATAAATGAAGAAAGAATAAGCCAATGAAGGAATGAATGAGTATCACAACACTGGGAATCAGGAGAGTAGAGAACTGTCCCAAAGTAGAGGTGAAGAGTTCCTTGTTATAGGAGGGGCCCATTGGCTGCTGACGAGGTTCTACAAAGGTGATTCCTACACTGGATGGAAACTAAACCCACTCAATTCTGAGATTCAAGGCTGGGCAGAGCCAGGACAGGTCCAGAAAAATCAGATATGACAGAGAGTTTCAGCACTGCACCCTTCGCATGGCTGTTAGATTCACGTGGTCAAATGCCACCTGTGCAAGCATGAGGCAAGTGCTTTAACCTCTTGAAACTTCAGGCCCCTTATCTATAAGACCTTTAGGATGTAGATTTAAAAATCCTCAGCATCAAGGAGATTAGGACCTTATGGACCTATCTTATTGGTCATGGGAATAATTATATGGCACTTTGCTGGGTCTAGAACATAGTAATTTTCAGCTGAAAATTACTTGCTGATTGAGTAAATGAGATAAATTAAACGATGAGTGGATCAAGCACAGGACCTGACACAGAGTCAGTCGTCAGGAAGTGATAACTAGTATCACAACTCTATTCAAGCAGCTCTTCAACCACTGAGACTGCAGAGCCTGCTGAAGGTGCTGCTGAAACTGCTGATAATAAAAATCATAAAACTTCACGTTGTGTAAACCTGTGGCTGAAAGAATTTGATGAGGTGCCCCGGGGATGCACATAATCTCAGTGGTGTGTACAGGAATTCTGACTTCATTGATAGGCAACTCTTAACACCTTGTAAGCGGGCATTTTCCCGCCACTGTGTGGTAGCGTTCGAAACACTTTCCTTTGTGCAGGGGTACATTACAAAACTTGCACATGTACCGCGTTTCACTGCGTAGTTTATGAGCAGCACACACATGACAACGATGTAAAACATTTTATTTTTGCTGGTTCTAACTAGAGGTTCCAACGTATGCCATTGACAGTCTCCCTGGTGGATCCGATTTTACTCGTTTCCCGCAAAAAATTTAATTAAAAAATTTCAAGCAATCAAGAAAAGAAAAGCACAGGACATTAGTGATGCATCTCTAACTCATGAGGAGTTCACCCAAAGACTGAAAGGATACACCTGTGTCAGATGAACTTCAGTCCTAACACCACCCTTCACCACCATTACCACTGACTTACATATGTCTCTCCCAAGAGTCTGTCATCTCCTTGAAGATGAGAGCCATATGGGTTGGGATGCTGCACCCTCAGTGCCTGGTACTGAGTGGAGCAGTGACCCTAACCCTCATCAAATATGCTGAAAGGAAACTCTGGGGGGTTTTAAGTCCCACAGGATGGTCCCGATGTCGGTGAGGCTTGTAATATTTTCAAAAACATATCTAATGTCTCTAAGTCAATGTCAATTTTGTATATTTTAATTTGAAAGTCCAATAGCCCAAAGGCCCATTTTTCCTTGATCCTTGCTTGGAATCAGTGTATACTGCCACCAGGTGGCAGCAATTCCACAGTCACATCTAGGAGGCACATCAGATAGGGTTTCAAACCAGGGTCTTGTTTTTCCTGATTTTGTCCTGTGGGGTGGAGAAGTCAGGGAGATTTGGGGCTCTGAGGTACTCTCACTGTCTGCGCATCATTTTAACCCACCCCATGGTTTGGACATCTTGGCTGCAGGCTCCAGGTCCCTCCATGGAGGAGGCCAGCTTGGGGAACGTGTGCATACCCTGGGAAAGCAGACCCCACGATTTGGATCCCTGACAGGCCTTTCTGTTCTTGCCCTGAAAACACACACTCAAAACACAATGACGAGTGAGAGTGGCAGGAATCTGGGGCAGGGAAAATGTGATTTCCTGAAAGAGCCACTCCGTCTCCCAAAGACTAAAAAGACAGAAAATAAAAATTTGAGGGGGAAAAATATTGAGTGGAAGCACTTCACACTTCAGAGAGAACACAGGGCTGACAATGAAGACAAATAGATGTTTAGAAAGTTATAACAGACCACGGAATGCAAATTGCCAGGGGACAAAGGAGGCCAGCTGCTGTGTCGCTTCAAGTTCTTGATGAGAAACTTAATTTACTGGATCCACCATAAAGCCACTTGGTTCTGAGTTCAATGCCTACCCTTGGTCTGTGGGGCCCTCATTTGTCCTGCCCAGCACCAGTGACCTGGAGGCAAAATGAGGACCACCACCAGTGTTCCTGGAGCCCTACTGCGTGCCAGGCCCTGGACTGGGCACCAAAAATAAGGACTAAAGAACTTTTGCATTCACGTGTACACTTGCTTCATAGCTACCCTGTGCGGTAGATATTCTATCCCGACGATCAGGTGAGAGCCTTGAGCCCAGAAAGATAAAGGAACAGGCCGGAGGCCACCCAGCTCGTCAATGGCAGCAGAGTGACTCAAATCTCCTTCCCTCAATACCCAGCTCCATGGCACCAAAAATCCTTCTCCCTGGATTGCCAGCTGACAACTGCAGTATATGCTACGTCACCATAAAGTCACACAGGTTCTGCCAGAAACTGTTCTTTCTTTCATTCAAAAAATACCTACTGAGCTCCTACTATTGGCAGGCACTGTCCCAGGGGCTGGAGATCTCAATTCTCTTCCTGTATGAAGCTCATATTCCACCCAGTAAAGGAACTGATACAAAATGGACAGTGTCTGAGATGTGGGCAAGTGTCACTGAGAAAATCAAAGCTGAGAAGTGGACAGGTGGGTGGACAGGATTAAGAGGTATGACTTTAAACAAGGTGTCAGGAAGCCCTCACTACACAGCCCTTTAGACCTTACCACACTGCTGAGGAAGGGGTTCTCCTCACTCCCAGGAGCCCCACAGCTGAGCTCTCTACATGCTTTCTGTAGTTCTCTGGCCTCACTAGGTGGGGAGCAAGGAGGGGGTCACTAGGAACTCGCCCACTCTCCAGCTCAACCCTTAGCCTTCATGTAGAATCCTTGCCACACAAGCCCAGAGGGGTTGGGGGTGGGGGGGAGGCTCAAAGAGAATGTTTCCTTGTCTGTCTGAGGCTCCAGGAGCTTTGCATGGGTCAGGCACCCTGTGCCCCTTTAGATATGTACATGAAGAGAAGACAGGCTGGTCTGAGCCCCTGAAAACAGAAGGGAAGGGGAGCTGGGGCCAGGACTAGAACGGGGATCCTGGATCAGGGAGAGCCACAGAGCTGCCTTGAACTCCATCACTCTGGTTGGGATTCGCGAAGGGCATCCCATGGGGCAGGAAGAAACCCTGGGGACTGTCTTCCTCCTTTGTGTCACTGCCTCCACCTGCACAGGCACCAGCTCCCCTTCCCCAGGCACCAGCCTTCATAAAATTCAAACACATTTGTGAGAAGCAAAGCCCTGATGGTAACAGGCAACCTGCACAGCTATTACTGGAGACAGGGCTGGCTCTTCAGGCTGCAGGAGAGACAAGGTGTCTTGGGGGTGCTGTCTAATGCCTGCAACATCAGCTCTCCACCCTCAAAAGTGCAAAAGGAAGGATGAGAAGCTCTGATCTCACCCAACTTTAGGCTCCTAGGGCAGAAGGGGTCTTATTCATTCTACACACTGTGCGCTCATTTCACCACCTGAGACCACCTCCCAACACTCAGGGCCTGGATGGAACAGCCCAGGGGACCGAGGGGTCCAGAGGCAGGAGATGTACACGTGTCCTGGAGTCACCCACTGACCAGCCCTCTGACCTCCCTGGGGCTCTCCTTCCCCAAGTATCTCCTGCCCATCTCTCCACCCACAGTGGCTCCAGAATCAACCCCTTGGTCTCGCTTATCCATGGGAGGCCTGAACACTGCAACTTCTAGATTGTTCACAGGAAACCAGGGTTCACATGCCCAGGCCAGCAAACAGTCAGGCCTAGTGACACAATCAGGGACCTTTCCTTCCAGGTGCAATCTGAATTGCAAACGGGAAACTAAGTCAAGATGATTATTCAGGAAAAAAAAATCTAACTTGGTAAAAGGTGACCACCACCAAGATACCCCAAACCGAGCGTTTCACTGACCTCCTGATCAAGTATTTCCAGCTGACAGCTCTCCTGACCTGCTGTCTCTGACTCTGAGAACAGTGCCGCAGTTGTCTCAGAGGGCCACGTGACTCCCCGAAGTCTAATGCTACCCCAGGATGTTTTTCTGGCCCTGGCTGATCCCAAACAATAACTACATCATGTGTTTTTCTAAAAAAATACATTTTATTGTTTTTTTACAGAGAGGAAGGGAGAGAGATAGAGAGTTAGAAACATCGATGAGAGAGAAACATCGATCAGCTGCCTCCTGCACACCCCTCACTGGGGATGTGCCCGCAACCAAGGTACATGTCCTTGACCAGAATCAAACCTGGGACCTTTTGGTCTGCAGGCAGATGCTCTATCCACTGAGCCAAACCAGTCAGGGCAATGTCATGGTTTTGATGTGATCTTTTTTTCTAGTGCACATTAAAATAAACATATAACAATAAATTTTTTAAAAGTTTCTCTATCAACGGGGTCCTCATACTTGAACTTCATAGCCATCTGATGGGGCAGCAGGTACAACCTGTGACCCCCATTCTTGGAAAGTGGGGACTTGGCCCCAGATAGGTGAGGTGCCTTACCTGAGGCCACACCACCAACAATGGGGGAGCAGGAATTGAAACCTGTGCCCTGCTGCTTCCTGTGGTTGGGGGTATGCAAAATGGGATTTATTGGAACTGGGTAGTATGGATCTGTTGTGTTCTTAAGATCTTACCTCCCTTCAATTAGGAGTTCTCCCACCCAGAACTCAGGAACCCTAAGTTATGATGGGGTTGCTAAATTGCTGTGTGACCACAAGCAAGTGGATCAGCATCTGCTTGTCAAGAAGACGTTCTAGCTGGGACACAGCGATTCTACTGACTCGTTCACAGGCTGCCTCCCCTCAGCACCTGAGACAAACCTTGCATGATGCACCAGTTTCCAGAGTTTTGAGGAGCCATCAGCACAGGCGCGAAGAACCCTTCTCAGACTCATTGTGACTGTACACCTCACCACCAGCCTTTCAGCCTCTGGAGCAGATGGAGAGCAGTTTCAGAGCTGATCACACCTTCCTATCCAGCGGTGCTGCGCCCTTCCTGCAACACCGCAGCTTCCAAAAAGCACCATCTATGTGGAATCTTGTTTTCCTTCCCCTTTGGGTCATTATCCTTATCTCTGCTGCAGACAATGAACTATCACTGTTACTTCTGGACATGCACACACACACACACCATTTCTTGGTCATCGCCAACAGAGAATCAAAAAGTAGTGCAGCTCACAGACTACGGGTGAGTTGGAGGTTTTTATTAAATATTTTGCTAAAGTAATAGTACCTTTCTTAAAAATTAAAAAACGTCTGGTTCTCATATCTATTCAGCAAACATTTATTGAACACTTACTATGTACCACGCATTGAGCAAGCCAGGGACTGGGGACCCAGTGGTGGGCAAAGCAGATACAGACCCTGCTTCCAAGCTGCCTTCTCAGCCAGGCCTTCCTAGCTGTCCTGCTGAGAATGGCAGTCCTCACCCCCTGCACTCTCCCTTTGCTGCCATTGTCTTCATGGTTCCAGTTACCATTTCATGGACTGCATGCTTTACTCTTTCATTTTGTTTACTTCCTTCCCCATCTAGTATATAAACCCCAGGGGACAGGGATCACTGTTTTGTCCACTGCCTACTGTATATGCCCAAATACCTAGACAACTCTTTAATACAGAGTAGTTACTCAGGAAATAGCTGAGGAGCAAGTCATACACATAACAACTGGATATATAAAAATTATATAAATATTTCGTTGCAAACATGCTAAGTGCTTTGGAAAGTGAGTACAGAATACTAGGGGTGCATGGTTGGCAATTGGGAAAGATTTGCCTGACAAAATGATGTTTAAACTGAGTCTTACAGGATAAGTAGATATTAGTTAGTCAGATAGGGTGGGAAGGGAAGGCCTGAGGAAGAAAGGAGTGTTCCTAGCAAAAAACAGCATGTGCAAGGGTCCTGAGGCAGAAAGGAGGCCAATATCTGGAATGAACTGAAAGCTGGGGACAGTAACTGGAGATAAAGCAAAGGGAAGTCATGAGGGACCTTGGAGGCCCCCTATTTGGATCTTATTCCAAAGGCCACAGGGAACCGCAGAAGGCATTTAAGCAAAGAGGTACCCATCAGATTAATGTTTTTAAAAAATCACTTTTTGGGGAGTGGCCTAGACTTTTGTAGTTGTCAAGTGGGAGGTGGTGGTGGCAGCAGAGGCAGGGAGCAACAATGATGCAGTAGGGGGTCAGGTGGAAGTCAGAGCCCATCAATTATGCTTTCCCAAACTTTTATGATCACTAGAATCCCCTCTGAAATTTCTTAATAATAATGATGATGCCCAGGTGCCATCTCAGATCCCCAAAACTGAATCTCCAGGGTGGGGCCTAGGATCTGCATTTTAACGTTTCCTGGTGCTCCAATAATCAGCCACGTAGAGAATCTGGGTGATACTCAGGACCCTGACTGACCCTGAGAACCAGGATAAGGAAGGCTGAGAAAAGAATGGCAAATCTGTCCTGGATAAGGCAGAATTTGTAGATTTAACAAAAGTACACAGACCAGTGATTCTGGGAATATGTTTTCCAAAACTTCTTCTCCAATTGAGCCTGTGCCATCAGAGGATGGAGTGGGCAAGGCCAATAGTCAGGAGCTATTTTCCTTTCTTTCTCTTAGGGATTCTGCGTGCAATTCAGGATGCTGGGTCAGGTGCCTGGTGCTGCGCTCAGCCTGGCGCCCCTCACAGCAGCACAGCAACTGAGAAAGAAGTGAGCCCACATTGCTACTCCACCATGAACCTTAATGCACCGTGATGAGGTACATCTGAGTTGCACTAGCTAGCACCCCTCGAACATTTCCACCCAAGTTCTCCCAACAGGGAATGGCTTGAAGGCACAGGCTGCAGACCTGAAATTTTCTGCAAGCCTCATGTTCTAAATGCAGATTCCACATTCTACTGCATGATTTATGTCTATTTCAATAGAAAAACGGGTGCCTGCTCACTCACTCAAATACCTTTGAGCACATTATTCACACACTGGCATTACCTGGGACCTCTGAAAGATGCTGATACCTGAGACACAGCCGCAGAGAGGTTCATTTAATTGGTCTGGGTTGTGTTCTGAAATCAGAGATTTTCAAAAGCTTCCCAGGAACTTCCAACAAGTAGCAGAGGTTGAGAACCCCTGGGCCATAAGATGCTCTGTTTTCATCTCTTACCTAACACACCCCAGGCACAACACCACATACCCCCTTATAGAAGCTTAGGCATAGGCATTTACTACCCACTTTTTAGAATAGACAATTCCTTAACAAAGACAACTAGACGTCAGCCAGTTCTAACCTATTGTTTCTTTTTGTGAACTACCCCCCCGACAGAAAAAAATCAATCACCAACTAAGACCTAGTTTCCCTCATTGAGATGCATGGCTATTGAGATCAGTGATCTTGGGTGGGGGGGAAAGGTATGTTTTTACTTCCGGTAACCTCTAACTGAAATGTAACATTTCCTTCCATGGTGACTGCAGGCAACAAACCACAGTACTATAACAGTAGAAACCCCAGATGTTTTGCTATAACGGCATAGACACCTCCAAATATCGTTTGTTTTCATTGTTGCTTTGAAATCATGAAAATTATCGGGCCTCTTGCTGGATCATGCTATTTAATGTACTTATAGATAAGCATATATATCATTACCATGTCACAAATTTGCCTTTTTTAATGCTCTGGTGGTTGTATTTCACTACATTTGATTTCCCATATATTTAATCTAGGTATTGAAATTTATTATTTCTGAGAAGAGATCTACAGGCTTCCCACCAGCTGTTGAACCTCTGTGGCCAGCATCAGGGGCCTGCAGAAAGCTTCCCAGGGGTGGTTGGCAGCTGTGCATCTAGCAGACGACACTTACCTGTGGGTCAGAGAGCCGGGAAAGGTCAGGGTACAGGTAGAACTTGATGCCTTCGGAGGCCCCCGGCAATGTGACGCCTCGGATCAGGAGGATCAGAAGCATAACGTAGGGGAATGTTGCGGTGACATATACAACCTGCCCAAGAAAGGAGAGACAAGAATCAAGAAGGGGTGACAGCCCTGACTGGTTTGGCTCAGTGGATAGAGCGTCAGCCTGCAGAGTGAAAGGTCCCGGGTTTGATTCCAATCAAGGGCATGTACCTTGGTTGCGGGCACATCCCCAGTAGAAGATGTGCAGGAGGCAGCTGATCGATGTTTCTCTCTCATCAATGTTTCTAACTCTCTATCCCTCTCCCTTTCTCTCTGTAAAAAATAAATAAAATTATATATATATGTGAGTATGTGTGTGTATATATATATATATATATATATATATATATATATATGAAGAGGTGACAGTGGTGCAGTCTGCGGCAGGCCCCTAACATCTCACAAGGGCAAAGGACTTCCCTGGCGGCAATAAGAAGTGAACCCTAACACAGCCTTGTCTCCTGCCTCCTCTCCCCTCAAGGGCTGGGTCTTTCAGTGAGTATCTGCTGAGTGATGCTTGATATCACTGCTTTTCAAACATTTTTTACCACAACCCACAGAAAGAAATATACATATCACAACCCTGCTCACATTGAGCTGAAACAGGAAGTTTCACAAAACTATACTTACTCTTGTATGTGATACATTCACATGTATGTCCATATTTTCTACTCTATTCCTTTTTTCCCCCAAAAAGCTGGTCATGGCCCTCAAAATTCACATCATAATTCACCCAAGGGGCCAAGATCCACATTTTTAAAAAAAACACTGTTCCTAAAGAAATTCAAGTTTTAGTAGCCAAGGATAGGATGGGATAGGGTAGGAAAGAGAACAGGGAGAGGGAGCTGTTTGGGGCAGGAAAGACCCAGTGTTTTCTGGAGTCATTTCAGTTTGGTCTGCTGGAGGCAGGTAACTGAAGCCAGTGAACCTGAGAGGTCTGTCCTGGGGGCCTTGCCCCCACCTGAGGTCCCTGCAGAACTCAGTGTTCCCTCCAGTTCTGATTTTTTTCTCTTTGGTCACATTCTCTCCTCCATTGACTTGGTTCCTTCTTCTCAGTGAGACCTACCTATTTTATCTGTTACGATCAGTAATTTATCAATATTTCGGGGCCAAAGACATGTCTGAGAGTCTGATGACAATTACGGACCCTCTCACCCCTCCCCTCAAATGTGCACGGACACAGACATGTGTACAAGCTTTTGGATGGTGCAGCGACTCTGACTCCCCAGATAGAAGACTTGTGCTTTCAGACCTATGATCTTAATTCCTCCAGTGCTAGTGTAACACATCACCCCTTTCCAAGCGAGGCTTTCTTTTACCAGTGTTTCAGCCCTTCATGTCACTCATTCATTCATTCATTCATTCATTCATTCTCTCACTCACTCGTCCACCTACTCACCTGCACACCAATAATATTCCTAGGTACCAAAGACTAAGCTAGACTCTGGAATCCTATATGATAAAAGGGTAATATGCAAATAGACTGAATGGCAGAACAACCAAACAACCAATCAAAGCATAATATGCTAATGATATGCTAAGGCTGCTCATCTGCTCACTATGATGTGCAATGACCACCAGGGGGTAGACAGTCAACTGGTCGACCAGTTGCGATGACGTGCACTGACCATCAGTGGGCAGATGCTCTGACCCGTAGGTTAGCTTGCTGCTGGGGTTGGGCCAATTGGGGCTGAGTGAGATGGCCTGGAGCCCTCTTGTGGTCCCTCCCTAGCCTGATCCTGCACAAATGGGGTTCCTCAGCCTGGCCTGCACCCCCTTGCAATCCAGGACCTCTCAGGGGATGTCAGAGAGATGGTTTCAGCCCGAACCCACAGGCCACTTCCCTTGGGAGGGCGTCAGACACAGGGCTCATGATTAGCAAGCACTGCTGAGGCCAGTCCCCCGATAGGGACTGATTGGGTGCAAGCCCATGGCAGGCACAGCGGGGCTGGGATGAGTGGGAGCAGCAGGTAGGAGCTGCAGGCAGTGTTGGATTGCAGGTTTTGGCCCAATCCCTGTAGGCCATCCAGAGGGACCCCACCCATGCACGAATTCATACACCGGGCCTCTAGTGTACAAATAAGAATGAGTCACAGGATGGAACTTTCTGCTTCAAAAGCTTCCCCACTGGTAGAAAGACAGACATTCAGGTAGGCAGATAATGCATTATGTAACCAGGGGGACTACAAAGGATGGAGGAAGACGGAGAATGAGTAGCTAACCATAGGAGCATTCAGGGAGGACATCTCCAAGGAGGTGATCCGGGTATTGGCCTATAAGGGATGAGAATGAATTAGGACATGAGAACTGGGGACAGAAGGAGGAAGAGAATAAAATTCTATTACACCCCAGGTGCAGAAATGGCTACATTTATATAGCATTTCCTCTTGGATTTTTTATTATTCATTTTATTTTTATATAAATTAGCATCCTAGAAAAACTGAAACAGAAACATTAAATACAGTATCGCACATAATATTGGAGGGATCGAAAGGACAGAAAGACTATGAAGCAACCCACTTGTACTTTGCACTTAAACAACACATTAAAGAGGATACTATACTTGAGATTTTTTTTAATCCTCACCCAAGGATAATTTTATTGATTTTAGAGAAAGAGGAGGGGAGAGTAGAGAGTGAAAAACATCGTGTGAAAAAATAGATCAGTTGCCCCCTTATGAACCCTCATCAGGAATCAAACCCACAACCTTTTTGGTGTACAGGATGACACTCCAACCAATTGAGCCATCTGATTGGGCAGAATACTATACTTTATATTAATACAAACATAAGTGACAAAACAGTGACTTAAAACCAGTCCTCAAAGGAAATAAGAGCCAGCAGGGGGCAGTATCAGTGGGTCCTGCTGATAGAGGCTGTAGGCTAGATTATGTCATGCAGACACGTCCCGAACCTACAGTGTAGGTCCCAAACCTACAACTAAGCGCTCAGCCCCACCAATTTCAGTACCCATTTCCATATCAACCGTCAGATCAGTCGGCACATCATGTAATTAGTATACTCTTTTGCTGTCATATACAATGTAATCCAGAAAAGGTGAATGTAAGTCAAATATATAATACTAAGAGACCAACAGTTAATGATAATAATAGTAAAAATTAGAGGCCAGCAGTCAAGAGGGGTGATGGCTTCTGCCCAGAGAGCTAACATGCTATAAAATCTTCATTTCCCTTAGCTTCATAGGCACGGTCTATCATACACCTTCAACATTTCATGTAAATCCTTAATTCTCTTCCTTCAAAATGACACCTCCTCCCAAGTTAACCAGCTTACATCTGTGAAAAGTCAGCTAAAGATCTACTGTTTTCATTGAATAATTTCCACTTTCATGTCTGTTATATGGCAAAAGATTAATTATCCAGACCACCCAGGTCCTGATTAATGATATCTCTAGAGGTTAGCTAGCTTAACTCCCAATGCGAATAAATGTAAGGAAAAGAACTTTACCATGCAGAACGTAAGAACAACTAAAAATCATAGAAATTTGTCTTCCATCTGTGGGACCACCTTGATGTGACTGAACTAGTCGGTTATTATTTGACCTGTCGGTTTTGAGTGGACTGGGCCTCTGGGGTGTCATGAAAGGGTCACTTATAACCTGTCCAAATGCATCCTCTCCATGCCCTGACAATGTATTAGCAGAGGCATGATTTATTAAATCACTGCTGCTGATTTTGAAGCAGTTCTATTGCTTAAAGTTCTAAATGGATGCCCAGCTTCTACATTACACTTGTTATCATGCCTTAATTTTTATACTCCTTTTTATAAAACCATGAGGGAAATAAAATATGCAGATTAATTGCCCGAAGACCACAGTGCAGACAATGAGTTGGCTGCCAAAATGGAACCACTGGCTGGCAGGCATTAGCTACAAAAATTCCTTTGTAAGCTGAGGCCTGTGAGCCTTGAGTCATGGTACAAAAGGTGGTTTAGGGGCATCATTATGTAACGCACACAAGTGGAGACGGGTCTAAAAATTGAAAATACAACACTGAGGACAGCCTATATCTGCTGCTGGTCCCACCTCTCCTAAAAGCCACTCTAACCTGTTTCTGCCCTCAGCCATACTAGATACTTGGGCATCATCTTTGATTTTTACTGAGAACAACTGTAGACTATCCAAACGATACAGATCTTGTCGTCCAGAGACTGCACATAGATCACATGCATGCTGCCGCATCCCTCCCGTGTTCATTGCAGGCTTCGCTAATTGATCACAACACTCCGCAGCTCAGCCTGGCTGCAGCCCCAGACCCTCCACACTGGACTCTAATTAGGAAGAAACCCACTCTCAGCTACCCTTGATCTCGTCCATTTTTCATGTGTGCCTTGTGTCTGCTGCAGGTCCTTTGTCCCTGTCCTCAGAATGGTAAGGTCCGGGTGCTGAGCTCGGCACTGCTGGATGTGTGATGCATGACACCCGCCGAAGCAGCGTGAGGGCGGAAAGCAGACTAGAGAGACAGGCTGGAAGGGTCTATGTTGAAGGGATTCAGCCTTCTGACTGACAGTGCTTGGAGCTGGGTCTCCAAGGATACGTAGGAACAGGAGAGGCCATGTCAGGCAGGGAAGATGTGGAACTAGCCAAGGAGGTGGGAAAGGGCACAGAATGTTGTCTCCTGGGATGTCCAGGAACCTCTAGGTTCTTCTCCAAGTGCTCAAGCTGGAGACAGCCTCACCTCTTTCCTCAGATTCTTCCAAATTCAACCAATGGTATCAAGGGCTGCCAACTTGATCCCCAACTATATTCTAAAATGATGCCTGTTCTTCACCCTCTTCGTCAGGGCCCTTCATCACCTTTCTTCTTCATCCTGAGACAGCCTCACACTGTCTACACTGTGGCACTGGTTTCAAACACATGAATCTGGCATATGCTTTCCTGCTCCTCTGAGTCTTTCCCCCAACTCCCAGTCCCACATTCAAGGTTGTGGGATACAGTGCAAAGGGTTGGGCTTTGAGTCAGAAGACCCTGGGTTCCAACCCTGTCTCTGTGGTGACATGCTGTGTGGCTTGACCAGTCGCCACCCTTTCCCACCCACTCTGTTCTTCCTTGTGCCAGGTCCCTCCAGTTAGGGAGCATGCCAGGTTCTATCAGACCTCCCTGCCTTTCCATGCCTCCCTTTGTCCATAATTTCAGCCCCAGCGCCTGGGCCACCCACGGCGTTAGTCCTGGGTATGTCCAAATCCTCACAGTCTGAGAACTCCGCAAAGTCAGGGACCCTGCTGTTCAGTTGTCATATCATTGACTCACCTACTTTATACATCAGGCAGCTGAGGCCCGGAGAAATTTTCAGTGTCTCAGTCTCATCCTCTTAAGCTATAAGCCATGCCATCTAATGCCATCTATCCAAATGTTGCTGAGGGACTGAAACCATGCCACAGTCCCCCTGATCCATATACCATTCTTCCCCCAGTCACTGCAGCAGCCTCCTGGCACTATGGCGGTTATCCATCAGCTGTTTTACTGCCTCATGAAATTAAAGATCTCTAACATATTAGTTCCACAAGGAAAGGGAATTTTGTCTTTTACTTTGCTGTATCCAGAACAGCAAGTGGTATATAAATTGTGCTCAATAAGTTTTTGTTGGAACGATAAACAAAAAAGCAGGCTGAGACCTGGGTCCCTGAGGTTAGAATGCAGGTCTGCAGACACCACTTTGTGCTCCATCCATATAAAATGCTGGATCTACATACAAGATTTGTAAAATTGAATCCAATTTTAAGAGGGGTGTTTATAGGGAAATCACAAGACATGTGGATTTGAATGAAAGACCAGTTCAGATACGGAGGGCAAGAAAGTACAGACGCAAGGTGCTTCCCAACAAAGCTCAGTGTCCCTTTCAAGATATGAGTCCACAGGCTTTGTCTGGGCGAGCCAAGCAGGGTGCAGACATTATGCTAAGTGATGCAGTGTTTGGTGATGGGCATAATAAGGTCACTGACAAGGTACCCTGAAGCCTGGCTGTTCCTGGCCACTGCCAGTGGTGGCTTTCTCCCAGGTGGGCGTGGGGGAAGGAGGGTTTAATCTGTCAGATCTCTCAGGCCTCAGAAAAGAGGCTCCAGCCCTAAGCACACCCCTTGGTTTGGAGAGTTTTTTACTATTGTTTAATTTCCTTTTAGCAGGTCAAGTCCTTCTGAATATAAAGGTTAGCACAATTGGTGGTAATTATACTGTATCCTGTTTTAATTGACTCTAATTGCTCATTTGCATTCCAATACTGGAATTGTGCGGTGCTTCCCCCCTACTTCCAGGACACAGATGTTTATTTCATAGCAGGGAGATCATTAGATCCTAAGTTTTCCAGGATAATGGGGTCAACTGAAAAGCTGAGTGCTATTCAAAAGACAAGGGGAAAGCAGGGTGGTGTGGGGGCAAGAACCCAGGACCATAGGGTCAGGAGAGCCAATATGCAGCAGCTCAGCCAAGTTCCATAACTTCCATGCCCTCTCTGGCTGACATTTTACCATTTACAAAGAGGTGAGGGGGAGGGCGGGGGAGGAGGAAGAAGGGGGGTAACTTACATGAATCCCTTTTGTATTATTTACTTAATATTTTTAATAAATAAATAGGCTTTTTTTTTGCTGTTGTTGTTAATCTTCACCTAAGGATATTTTTTCCATTGCTTTTTAGAGAGACTGAGAGGGAGAGAGAGATGGGGAGAAAGAAAGAAAGAAAGAAAGAAAGAAAGAAAGAAAGAAAGAAAGAAAGAAAGAAAGAAAGAAAGAAAGAAAGGGAGAAAGAAAGAAAGATAGATAGAAACATCGATGTGAGAGATTGGTAGCTTTCTGCAAGTGCCCCAAATAGGGGCTGGGGTTCAAACCTGCAACCCAAGTATGTGCCCTTAACCAGGAATTGAACCCTTGACCCTTTGGAGCGCAGGCTGATGTTCTAACCACCCAGAAACACCGGCCAGGGCAATATACACTTTTACATTAAATAAGTATATGTAACAAGAAAACTGTGAACACCATAAACAGAAAAGCATGATCTTTTAGTATAAATAGAAGGTAAATGCAAAAATAAATAAAATGTGATTAAACTGTATCCAAAGGCTCTGAGTCTGTGCTGTTTTCTCTGTTCAACAGCAGAAGTAGTGTCAGAGAGGCGTTAAACGGTAAACCAGCACCTTACTGTAGCTTTTGCTTCAAGATACATTAAAAAGGGAATATTGTCTAATTATGTGATTCAGTGTTTTGAAGTCTGGCTACACTAAAATCATTATGTGACCCTCTTTAAAAAGAAAATTTCCCATATTTGTGGGGAAGACTAGATGGGTCTCTGAGGTCCTTCCCAGCAAACACGGTGTTTTCTAGGACAGCTCTCTGTCACTCACAAAGCTTTTCAAAAGACCGGGACTTCTTAATCCCCTTCACTTTTTTCACCCCTCCTCTCAGCCCCTCCCATTTGGCAATCATCAGTTTGTTCTCTGTATATGAGTTTGTTTCTGTTTTATTTGTTCGTTTGTTTTGTTTTTTTAGATTCCACATGTCAGTGAAATCACACAGCATTTGTCTTTCTCTATTTGACTTATTTCACTAAGCATAATACCCTCTGGGGCCCGCCGTGTTGTTGTTAGAGGCAAGTTTTCATTCTTTTAATATGGCTGAGTAACATTCTAGTGTGTGTGTGTGTGTGTGTGTGTATGTGTGTATCTCACATCTTCTTTATCCATTCATCTATCAATAGATACTTAGGTTGCTTCCATATCTGATGGCCAGTTACAAATAAGTCATGAGGATATAAAGTATATCACAGAGAATATGTATATATATAAAAGCCTAAGCGACTGGCTGACTGACTGACCGGCCGGTAGCTATGACATGCACTGACCACCAGGGGGAAGATGCTCAATGCAGGAGTGGAAACCACAAGCATGGAAACATGGCACAGACTGGTGAATCTCAGAGGGAAGTGGAGAGAAAGGAGTGCGGAAGAGATTAACCAAATATATGCATACTAAAGGCTCTGTGCATGGATTTGTGCACCAGTGGGGTCCCTCGACCTAGCCTTCAGGAATCGAACTGAAACCCGCTCTCTGACATCCCCCAAGGGGTCCTGGATTGCAAGAGGGCACAGGCCAGGCCCAGGGACTAGTAATCAATAATATTGTAAAAAACTATGTATGGTGTCAGGTGGGTACTAGACTTATAGTGGTGATCTTTGTAAGGCATATAAGTGTCTAGTCACTATGTTGTATACCTGAAACTAACAAAATATTATATGTCCACTATAATTTAAAAATAAAATTTTAAAAATTTGTTAAGAGGGCATATAACATATTAAGTATTCTTACCACAAAAAAATAGTTGTTGGAGGGAAGATGAGGGAACTTTTAGGGGTAATGAATGTTTATTACTTTGACTGTGGTGATGATTTCAGGGATATATGGATATTTTCAAACCTATCAAACTGCACACATTAAATATGTACAGTGTTTTTTGTATGTCAATTATACCTCAGTAAAGCTGTTGAAAAAATTGAAACCAGGGCTCCTTGGAGCTGTCCAGGGTCCTGACACTAATTTGGGCAGAGCCTTCAGTGAGCCAGTCACCCAAAGTCTTGGAAGACGCTGCTCTTAACTGAGTACCTAAGTTTCTCTAACTGATCTTTGTACCACTTGAATAAATTCTATTCCCATTTTGAAGACAAAGAAAAAAGACGAAGAATTAGAGATTGGAGTGGTTTGCTCCAGGTCACAGAGCTGTAAGCGATCTGAAGTCTGCTCTCTCTACCACATGTACTATGCTCTGGTCAAACAATGCCTTCTTGTTTTCAATGTCCACTTCCTCCCTCTGTCTGTTCTTAACCTCAGTGGTTCAGCTTGACAGACTTTGAACAGTAACTCATCATTGTCTACTAACCCTAACCTCAAACATACTATGTTAGCCCAGTTCTTCCCCACATCCCTTCCAGCCAGGCTTGCCTCTCTATGGACATCTGCTTATCCCATATGGCTGGAAAGCATGGTACTGAACATCTATTCCTTGGAAAATCATTCTTTTGAATACCAACAGATTTTCCCTGCTTTGGTTTTTGAGAGAGCACTACTTGAATTCCCAGGTAAGAATATTACAGCAGGCACCAAATAGTCTGGCATAACCTTCACTAAGATTTATGGAGCTTGGGAGCAAGATGTTAGGGAAATGCAAATCTGAAGAAGGAAGATTCCCCAGGGACACTTTTGTCTCTTCACCACTTCTATCATCTTTAGATAATTCTAAAAGAAATATAAATAAGGAAAAAATCTCTGTTTTAAGCAACCAAATTCCAATACATGACCAGAGTCATGTTTTAGTGAAGATATTAGTTATTCAAGGAGGTAATAGTGTTTTAGCAATGCAGTAATAATTCCATAGGCAGTTGAAGTGATTAATTTTTGTGTAATGACAAGTTGTTTGTCATCAGCTATGAAGGTTTGCCCATGTGTGGGGCTTAAAAGAATATACTAAAACACCTGCCCACTTTGGGATGTATGTCTCATGGCATCACCTTTGAGCTGGGTTGAGAAGAAAGAGAGGGAAGGTGATGAGGGACAGTATTACAGTTGGGAGGCATCAAAGTCAGGTGGCATGAGCTAGTCCCCACTCTTTCACAGCAACAGAGACCATAAGTCCTCCCCCAAGATCTGCTTTCCTCCCTTCACAGTTATAAAATCTCTAATCTTCAACTGGACCCACGGCCTCCTAGAATAAAGGCAATATTCCTCAGTCCCCCCTTACAGCTAGGTGTGGCCACGTGACTATGTTCTGCCCCATCAGATACAAATGAAAATGCCGTGTACAACTTCCAGATACTGCCTTTAAAGGAAGGGGCCACGTTCTATCTTTCTCCTCTCGTCCTTCCCACAGGCTGGAATGAAGACCGAGTAGTGAGCTGTCTAGAATCATGAAAATAAGGGTGACACCCAAGGTGAGGCAGGCAGGTTATACCTGGATTGTTATGGGAAAGAGAAATAAACTATTTTGTTTCCACTACTACTCTTTGAGGTCTTTATTCTATGCAGTCAAACATGTAATTTAATTATCTAACCACCAACTTCCTCCACGATCTTGGCCAGGTCCTATTTCCACTCAAAGTCTGTACTATTTTTCTTTAAATATAGGCATTAGCCCAGATGATTCATACTATTCCTTTTTACTCAGACATGAGGAGAACATTCTGAAAATCCTGAAGATGGGCTCTTGAGAGCGACCATCCTCTAAACCTGGAGTCAACCAGGAATGGCAACAGAGTCAGGAGGTCTCCAGAAAGGCATAATCAGTAAAATTAAAAGAGTGGTTAGAACAGAGCAGCCAAAGAGATCACCAGTTCTTGGTAAGCTACAGTGTTAACCTTCTCTGTCACCGTGTAGAATGAGCCTCACAGGGTGGTAGCCAATTTGGTGTGGACCCCATCATCAAGTGCATGAGTTAGAAGGTCTCTGAGACCTTCTAGAGCCTCCACATTTCTCCCCTGTGAAATAAGGGTAATGCCTATTTCAAAGGTTGATGTTAGGGTTAGAGATCACTGTGCAAAGCACTGGTCACAGACACAGTTCAATAATTGGAAGGACTGTGGTTGCCTTTGTTGCCCATCACTGGGTCAGTAAGCAGTGCTCCTTTGGCCCAGCAAGTGAGTTGGCCAGCAGAGAACAACATATCTGGGTGTTCAAGAATGCGAACAGAGAGGCTGAAGAAAGCCCAGCTTCAGCTGTGATGGTGGGCAGAGGACTGGTTCCCGAAACTCCTTATGGAATCCTCTCCCTAACAGTGGGAGTGGCTGGCAATGTGGTGGCAGGGGAAGGCTAGTAGAAAGAGGCATTATTTCATTAGCTGGAAAAATCTGGGTGGTGCATAGGACCCAGAAATAAGAAAAACATCAGGACAGAAGGGACATATACATAGTTGTCCTGACGAGCTGCAACAGACAGGCTCTGGAAAGAAGGCTACAGAGCAATAGGAGTAAGTCCCAATTATTGTGGCAGTAGAAGGGCTGGGGTACAGATGGTATTTAGATGAACTGGAAAAAAATTATACAAGAATGAAACCAGGTAAGACCAAATTCCAATTTTAAAAGGTAGAGGAAGCTTTTCAAAAGTTGAGTTGAAGGGAAGGATGGGCCCTAGCTGTTTCATCACAGATGTATACATGACAAGGAAAAAGCCTGCCCTCTAAGGGGGAAGGTTAGACTTTCGGGGGAAGCCAAGGACAGTGAACATCGCCAACCTTTGTGAGGCCCCAGGAACCTAGCAACAAAGGAGCTTGGGGGAGGGGGTTCCTGTTGAGGGGTAAGCAATTGATGGAGCTCAAGTGTAGCTTATGAAGAGAAAATTGCTGAGAATTCTCAGATACCTATCCCAGAATTCTACTCCCAGCCTTAATGGGTCTCAAGGGAAGGACTGGGTCAATGAGGCATCTTCAGGAGCTGGGGCATTGTGGGCAAGAAACCAAACATCTTAAGGGCCCAGGGAATGGTGTTACTCTTTCTTCTTGCTAATGGTTGGGCTATAAAGATCATCTATACCCATGGCCTGTTCCAACCCTGAGATTCTATGACTTTACTGATTAGTAATCATGGATACCCTGGTTGGAAAGTAGGCGGCAAAGAAGGAAAAGTGCTCAGTTCAGGAGAAATAGAAGATCAGACACATATGATTTATTGTTGGGTCTACATGCTTTATTTTTATGTTATCCAGTTCCACAAGATAGAAACTATTATCATTTCCATTCTACAGAACTGAAACAGAGGCATCCAGAAGCTGAGTACTTGACCCATGGTTGCAAAACCTGCACTCAACCACTATACAGCCCCTCTAGGAATTCAAGTGCCCCCATAATCCAACCAGCTTCATTTCACACTACATCTTCTTCTGTTCCCTAAACAAACCCTGCACTTTCCTACATGTAAGCCTTTGCTTTTATCATTCCCTTCACCTGGAAGGTCCTTTGCACCTTCTCTACTTATCAAAATCTTGCCAACCTTCAAGACCAGTTCAAATACCATGTCTTCCAGGACTTCAGCACTAGGCTATCCAGTCTAGATGAAATGCTCCTTGTACAGCCTGCAACTCACTGAGAAATATGGCATTCAGATACGCAGAGTGGCCTTGACATAAGAAAAACCAAGTTCAAATCCAGCCTCTGTGTATGTAACTGACTTTTGGCAAGTTATTGCCTTTCTAGGTCATAATATTTTCTTCTATACAATGGAAATAATAATAATATAGCAAATTAATTCAATCACTTTGAGCCTTGGGTTCTTTTTAAAAGTGTGAATTATGGATAACAGTTCTCACCTCTCGGTGTGAGAATTAAATAAGCCAATGTCTATACAGCACCAGGCTCTGCGACTTGACCAGCTTCCCTTCCTCCTTTTACATGATCTTCATTATATTCCACCTTCTCATACACCTGCCTTTCCCTCTAGGTTGGGCTCTATTAGAGGGTAGGGGCTTTATTCATCTATGCAGGCTCTGAATGCATCTCATAAAGGCCGACACAGACTGTAAATAGTTGATGAATGAACACATTCAGACCTCAGTAGCCCAGAGACCATGAATAGAACAAAACAGGATATAATCCAATGTGTCTGCAATGGGCCTTCAGTGTAAACCATCCCTGCTCTCCCTTAAGCCTCGTCATCTAAGAGTAAAGAACTTTATGTTTAATTCAATTCACCAACTATTTAACTGAGCTCACTATAGTCCAGGCCGTGGACTGATTTTGGAGAGCTTGCTAATGAGTGAGCCAGCCCCCTGACAACAAGACACAGACAGCTCAGTGATGGACCACACAGTGGACAGCAGCAGGGAGCTCAGGGACACAGAGATGAGGTATGGCTAGAGAGGTCCTCCTGGAGCTGAGCTTTGAAGGCGCACAGACTACCTGTCTTGCTCCAAAGAGTCCTGTTCTAGAACGTACTGTGCAAATAAATTCCTTCAAGCAGGAAGGGTCAGACATGGTGCACACAGGCAGCCTCAGCCTGGAACATCACTTCCAGGGAAAGAAACAAGCTCTGCATGGTGGCAAGGAAGCTGGGCCTGAAGTGACAAGATACTGAAATAGCAACCACGCTAATTAAGATGGCTGAGCCCAATTCAAATCCATGTCCTCAGGATATTTTAAAATCAGTGGATGGGGCAGTCTACCATTTAAGCCTATTTCATGGCGAATTAAGATTAGCTAGAGTCAATGTTATTGGTTTTTATGTAGCTCCACCATAAAGACCACAAAAATAAAAACAAATCTTCAAATAAGCCCAAACAACATAAATATTCCATTCAGTGCCCAGCCAAGCTTACACTGGCTTTAGGAGCTATTATTTACTGCCTGGAAAACATATTTGGTACCTTGGTTAATAATGATTCAAACCCCATCCATCTCTTTTGGACCAGAAGGCTGGTGTCGCTATGGTGACCAAGGGCACCATTAAAGCACACCATTAAATCCTGGGCAGGGATTTACCAACGCAGGGAGGCTGGCAGGCAAGAAACACCACTCCATGTCCTCTTACTCTAGCCTTCATTCCACTCGTGATGGATGTGTGGAGAGGAAAGAGTCAGCGGATGCTCAGGGACTGTGTCTGCAGCCAAAAAGAGCCAAGAAGCTGCCTGAATCCTGCAAGCATCGCTTGATCTCTATGACATACTGCCTCCTGTCAGGCATCCTGAGCAACATGGACCCCACCAAGGCACCCAGGCTGGTTGCAACACTCTCCTTCCCAAACAGCTTCATTTCTTTTTAAATATATTTTATTGACTTTTTACAGAGAGGAAGGGAGAGGAATAGAGAGCTAGAAACATCGACGAGAGAGAAACATCGATCAGCTGCCTCCTGCACACCCCTGACTGGGGACGTGCCTGCAACCAAGGTACATGCCCTTGACAGGAATCAAACCTGGGACCTTTCAATCCACAGGCTGAGGCTCTATCCATCAAGCCAAACCAGTTAGGGCAACAGCTTCATTTCTTCAAAGAGGAATCTGTGCTTGCCTCCTGCTCTTGCCTCAGTTTATGGCGATCCATCTTTTGGCTCCCACCTCTCCTCTCAGCAGTCACCCCAGAGGATGCCAGGCCACCCTATTTTTTAAAAATATATTTTATTGATTTTTTACAGAGAGGAAGGGAGAGGGACAGAGAGCTAGAAACATCAATGAGAGAGAAACACCGATCAGCTGCCTCCTGCACACTACCCACTGGGGATGTGCCTGCAACCAAGGCACATGCCCCTGACCGGAATCGAACCCAGGACCCTTGAGTCCGCAGGCCAACACTCTATCCACTGAGCCAAACCAGTTAGGGCCAGGCCACCCTATTAAGTCAAACCTAATAGCTTCTCCTAGTTTCCAACTTTAAGACTTTCCCCTATTAGATGCTTCTGGTTTTCTATTTCCTTTTCTCATTGATTTTTTAGTATCTTTCACAGGTTCATTTCCTCACTCTTTCTTTCCATCAACAAATCAACCAATCAACCAGCCAACTTTGATTAGCACCTGTTATGTGCCAAATAGGCACAGAGGAACACACAGAGCAGAAGCCAGCCCTGCCTCCTGGCTCTCACAGGGGTGGCTTGGTCTCTGCAGATTTCTAGCTGTTTCCCAGAAGCCTGGACTCATCCCACTCCCGTTCTCTCTCTATCCACTCTCCTGGCCTTTCTTGTGTACTCCTGTGGTTTTAGAAGCCACCAATCTGCTGATGATTTTCAATCTCTCCCACCAGCCCAGCACTGTCTCTTGAGTTTAAGACCCATATTTTTAACTCCCTTATGTGTATGTCCACCTGGGTTTCCTACCAAGATCTACAATTCCACATACTCAAAATCAAAACGATTACTTTCTCCCCCAAATCTGCTTTTCTTTCTGTGTTCCCTTCTTGTCATCCAAGCTATAACTCCACTGTGTTATCTTTGATTTAAGATTCTCTCTCTTACCTCTGCTTCATGAATAAAACCTTCAAAAAGGAGAAGTACAAAAACTGGGCTTCATTGCCCTATAAATCTTTTGCTGAACCCAAGCATGACTAGTTCCAATGCAGTTTCCCTCTCCTCCTTCCCTCCAGGCCCCACCACTCTGACTTTTCCTTCCCAGAAAACCCAGCTTCTTTTTCAGGTTCCTTCTCCTTTGGGCTCTCCAAGTCCCATCTTTACCACTCTGCCCTCCTCTTGCATTCTCTCCCTAGGTGTCCCACCTGTTCTAAAAGTTTCAATTCCATCAACTTTACAATGCATGTTTTTAGCACTGTGCATCTTATTATCTCTGAAATCAGAATGTCCCCCAGGTGGCAGTCACATTGCAGTTACTGCTCCCTGAGTGTAAGGGACCTGGGTTATAGGATGTTCTTAATATCATCACTTCAGTTGAGTTACAAGCTTTGTTGCTTAAAATATATTTTTAAAATTTTGTTTTATTGCTTAAAGTATTACAAAGAGTGTTAAATAAGTCTCCATTTTTTTTTCCTTTGACCTTCCCCCCTCTTCCTCCCCTAAAATATTTTAAATTACATTAATTTAAACCAATTGCTGTTAAATGTTTAGAATGTCCCTTTAAAAGATTACACTACGGTTCTGCAGAAAGGCACAGAAAAAGGTGGGAGTGACAGTTGACACTAACGCAAATACACACCATTGCAAAGAAACAACCAAGTACTTTATGGATTTAAGAAAGGAAGATACCCACGAGTGGGTGCTGTTTATGCTATTACTGCAGTACATGCAAACTGACTGCTATTATAATTTAAATGATATACTAAGAGACAGGAGAATCTGCCAACACCTTGGAAAGAGAAAAAGAAATGTCAAAAAAAACAAAAATATGGTGTTGGTCCTTCTAGTGTCACAAGGAATAATGTTAAGGCCATGAGACCAGATTAACTAGAAGTATTTTTACTTTTGAAAAACATCCTTTTTAATTAGAAAAATTAAGTATCTCCTGCTATCCTATCTAATAAAGAGGGAATATGCTAATTGACCCTCATGCCGTTGCAAAGATGGCGGCGCCTAAAGACAATAAGGAGGGAATATGATAATTGACTGCCACTTCCTCAAAGATTGAGGCAGCCCCAGCCACAAGATGGCCAGCAGGGGAGGGCAGTTGGGAGGCACCAAGCCTGCAGGGGAGGGCAGTTAGGGGCAACCAGGTTGGCAGGGGAGGGTAGCTGGGGGTGACTGGGCCAGCAGGGGAGGGCAGTTGGGGGTGATCAGGCCAGCAGGGGAAGTTAGGTGTTGATCAGGCTGTCAGGGGAGTGGTTAGGGGGTGATCAGGTTGGCAGGCAGAAGCAGTTAGGGGCAATCGGGCAGGCAGGCAAGTGCCTGGGAGCCAGCAGTCCTGGATTATTAGAGGGATATCCATGTAGGATCAGGCCTAAACCAGCAGTCAGACGTCCCCTGGGGGTCCCAGATTGGCATATCAGAGGATTCTCATCTTTTGGGGAACACAGATGGTAGATGTGGACCCTCACCATACATATTCACATGACCCCATAACTTACTAGTATAATCCTAAGGGTTTCAAAGGCCCCTTGAAGCGTCTGTGAGCCCTAGGCAAAGAAATCCCAACATACATACTCAAGACTCCACTCCATATCCCTCTCTCCTGAGCTCTAAAGTCCCTGTCTGTCACCCAAACACCTCCACTTGCAGTCTCATAGGCATCGCAAACGTATTGGTTCCCCAGAGAGACCATAACTCCCTTAATTCCAGCTAAACCTCCTTCTCCCACCTTATGGCCCTGCCTCACCCAGTAGCACCACCAAGCAACTCCAGCCAGAAACTTGGATTTCACCTGGGACTTCTCTCACCCTCTCTATTCAGTCATGGGGGCTGATTCACACATGCTTATTTCTCAAACCCACCCTCTTTTCTCCCATCTCAAAGCTGTCTGCTGAACAACCGCTACATAGAGTCTGGCCTTGGCTCCCAGAGGCCCATTCCCCATGCCACAATCATAGAGACCTTTCTTTAGGAACAGCCTGCTCCTATCACCTCTCTGTTTTGAGCCCTTTGGGGACCCTCCATTGCTCCCAACTTATAACTAGGCTCATCTACAAGCCCTTTGTAAGATGGCCCCGACCACCAATACAGCCCGTCTCTCTCTGTTCCCTCTCAAGGACTGCCTGCCCTGGTCACACTGCCTATGCCTTTTCTGACCCACATGTGGTCTCTCTAGCTCTCTCAACCTCTCTCCCTCCCTCCTTCTTCCCTCCCTCCCCCCCCTCTCTGGACTACTCCACATGTTACATATGGACCACATCTTGGTATGTGCCTTTGTGTCTCCAGGACTTATCAGGGTGCCTGGAAACCAGGAGATGTTTAATAAATGAATGATGAATTAATCTTAAGGCACATAGCCCCCAAAAAACATGAATGTAGTATTAAATGCTACAGTAGTGTGAGTTCCAGACCAGCTCTGTGATCCTGGGCAGGTCACAGTACCTCTCTAAGCCTCATGTGCACAGCCATAAGACAGGAATGAAACTATCCATTTCAGAGGGTTGTTGTTAAAAGTTAGATAGAATGTGAATTAGCAGATGCCACAAAAGCAGACCTGTCTTCTATGGAGCAACCGGAGATATTCAGGTCCTTACAATGACAGGTATGGCATTAATGACCAAGAACTAGGAAAGCTGGTAACCCTGCAATGAATGTGTTGGACAATTCCCACACAATAAAAACTGCACTGTTTCTCATGACTTTCAAATGTTCCACCAGACATCTGTGTGTGTGGGGGGGGGAGGGGGGGGGCGGGACAGGTAGGGAGCTGATAATAATTATAAAGCCTAGCATCAAACTCTGTTTTACATAACTTCAAAGCATATTATACCTCATCTTAACGTAAACTGGGTTTTCCAGAAACGCAATTACCATGTAAATTGAGGAAAGGCTATACTCTTTTATTTAGTACTTCACCAAACTTTGTTCATTATTCCAGAAAATCATGTCACTAACAGCAACAGAATCTGAGTGGAATCTGATAGGCCAATGCAATACCCTTCTATCAGTCCATATTTACAGCCTTTATACTTGTGGTGATTTTATACTAATACTAGTGGCTCAGTGCACGAAATTCATGCACATTAAAAGGGGATTAATTAGAGGAAATATTTTAATATTGCTCTTTGCCCTTTCTCTATAATAGAAGTGTCAGAGATTAAAGAAAATTAGTAAAATGTATATGAAAATCTTCCTCCTATTAGAGTCTGGGGTGCACCAGGGAACCCCGAGTCAAGTCTTCAACCACCCACGTGCACCTGAAAATCGCTCCAGACCCAAACCTGGATGGCCCCCTTCATTGGGCTAGATCCAGACCTGGCCAGTCCCACCCTGTCAAGCCCTGACAGGTGGGGGGGGGGTGCAGCCTCAGGCCCCCTGGGTGCCAGGGCAGGGGGGCACGGCCTGAGGTCCCCCATCAAGCCCTGCTGGGTGGAGCGAGTGGCCTGTGATCCCCCAGCCTGGTGCCAGGGCAGGGGGAACAGCCTGAGGTCCCCTGGCCTGGTGCTGGGGTGGGGGGCAAGGCCTGAGGTCCTCTGGCCCAGCACCAGGGTGGAGGGCATACCTTGAGAGCCCCCGTTAAGTCCCGCTGGGTGGGGGGGTACAGCCTCAGGTCCTCTGGCCAGGGTGGGGTGTATGGCCTGAGGTCCCCCGGCCTGGCACCAGGGAAGAGGGTGCAGCCTGAGTTCCTCTGGCCTGGTGCCAGGGTGGGGGGAGCAGCCTGAGGTCTCCTGTCAAGTCCCATGCAGGAGGCGGGTGGGCGCGCAGCCTCAGGTCCCTGCTGATTGCTCCTTAAGGCTTGTTATGGGAACTTAGCCTCAGCTGTGGGTGCAAATTGACCGGAGAGATGGTCAATTTGCATATTCCCTCTTTATTATATAGGATATGTAGTTAACTCTATTTCAAGATATAAATCATAGAGAAAAGATACTGACACTATTCAATGGAATTCTGGCTATTTTTGTCAAACAATTCATTCCAGGTGGGGCCAGTTCCTGACTACCCCATGATGTTTGGGGTCCGCCTGAGCATTTACATAGTGAAACACATTTTGTTTTATTGTAAGTTGCTTCCTTTTTTTGCTTTTCTTTAAAATATAGTTGTGTGTTATACAGATTTTCTCAAACTTACCTGTTATTTAAGAATTAAGTTATTTAAGAATTGCACTTCAGGATGGTAAATGTGGTGTTCAAATCTTCATCATAAACAAGGGGTGTTGGGTCTGTGAGGGGCTTAAGCAGCCCTCGGGGATTGTGAAAGACCCAATGCCAGGGCTGGTGTGCGGTGAGCACTTGTTTCCTGGTGTTGATAGTATTATGATCAGCATACTGGGTCAATCTCAATTGTGACACAATATACTTAGGATTTAGGATAAAGATTGTGTCTGGCTTCTGCAGAATGAATTATCATCTGGTCCAATGTTCTCACCAGGGGTTCTAGTTCATTACACATGGGGAGCTGTCAAATGAAGGAAAACAGCTGCTGCCACAGCATAGAGCACAGTGTGAGGCATGTTGGTGCTCCCTCTACTTTCCAAAAATACATCCCTGCTCAATTACCCTCAATGGCTTCCCACTGCCCACAGGACCTCATTCTGGCACAAGTGCTCCCTCTAACTTGAAATCTGGCCCAGCCCATCACTTCCCAACCTCCACAGCCACCCTTGACTTTCCCTTCCTTACCCCTCCTCCACTGGGAGGCTCAGCTCAGCCCCTTCACTTGGCTGCCCTTCAAAGTGAAGCTCCCAGGAGGCCTTCCCAGACCACCCCGGGACACTGTAACATCCTTATCCAAGTTCAGACAAGTATTGACTCTGCAATTATTTGACAGTGAATCTATCCCTCCAAATCATGTTAATTATCTTCAGGTGAGTAAATCCAATCTACTGCCCCACTAGACTGAGAAATCTTTAAAGTGGAAGAAAGGGTTAATAAAAATGATGAGCAATAAAATAAAAGCAACGGTGATTAGTGTGACTACTGTATGACAAGCATCATGCATCACCTCACTGAACCCTTCCAGTAGTCCAATGAGATAGGTGCTTGTATTGTCCCTGAGGAAACAGCTCAGAGGCAAAGAAAGGCCCAAGCCCAAGGTCAATCCAGAGGCAGAGCTGTGATTCAAGCCCATGTCCGCCCACCTCTGCCCGTCTACTTCCCTACCAATGGTGCTGGGCACACGGCGAGCACTTGGACTACTGGGTGAGTGAACGTTCACGCAGGCAAGAACAGGAACTAGCACTCACTGACGGCTCTGCATGTCCTGGTGGAAAAAGCACCCATTTGGGGATCCACCTTGGCAGACCTGGGTTCAAATCCTGACTCCTCCACTAGCTGTGTGACCCTGTGCACATCACTTACCTCTCTGGGCCTCAGTATCTTCCTTTATAGAGTGGGTTTGCTAACCCTCACTGGACAGTCTGCTATGAAGGTTAAATTAAATAATGAATGTAGAGCGCCCAGCCCAATGTTGGGCACATGTAGGCCCTCTGCACATGATGTTTCCTTAGCTCGTGGGGAAGGACCTGAGCTTTGAACCTGGGTCAACCTGACTCCATAATTTTGTTGACCCTCCTTCCATCTCCCTGTACCTCCATGGACTTGCCATCACCCTCCATTTGCTTCTCTTCCTCAGGAAAGGCTCTTGTGCCTACAACGAACTGCACATGGGATCATAGACAATTCCCAATGACCTTGCCTCATGTTTCACTCCTTTCCCATAAGGCAGGTTTTTCCTCTGCTGTTTCCTTGGTTATGGGCAGAGGGGAGGGCTTGGTTGTATGACTGCCAGGAAGTACTTTGAACTTTTGCCCCAATCAATCAAGCAGGCCCTAGAGGTGACTGGCACTATACACTTGTGGGCTGACTGAATTAACCAACAAAGGCCCAATCTTAGCACCAGGTGGCTCACCCTAAGGACAAAGAAATGTGAAACAGCCCTTGATATGCAATGGATGCTCACTCAACACATATAAGGAGGAGGGAAGAGGAAAGGAAAAAAAGAGACACGGAGGAAAAATACCGCTAGTACATGATTCCTTTCTTTTGGAATCCCTTTTCTCCTTTATCCTTGGGTAATTAATAACCATCCATATCTCATGACCAGCTTGGATGTCACCGCTTCTTTGGGCCAAGTTTCTTCCAGGCACAGGGATGTTTTGTAACTGCCTGTTTACTTATCTGCCTACACTCAAGCCTCTAAACTTGTTTAAAGTAGATATCTGCAATCTCAGGCCCTGACATGGTACACAGGACATGCTTAATAAATATTTGCCTATCAGGGTAAGAAATCTCCCCAGGGCCCACAAGCACAGTCGTCACAAGACAAGGAGAAGCAAATCCAGGACAGCTGGATGTTGCTGCCTACAAGAGAAGACCGAGGAGGATGAGAGTGGGAGGGGCCAGCAAAGGCTTCCTAGAAGAGCAAGACAGCAGGGTGGGGCAAAAAAAACAGTGGATGAGGAAGAAAGAGCTGGAATAAGACCATGTGCTGCCAGTTGTCTGCCAGTGAACACAGGGAGGGAGAGACAGAGAGGCAGGTCTGAGAGAACCATTTTATGGGGTGAGGGAGGGAGACTTAAATCTCCTCCATCCAACCCTAACGTTTCCCAAATGCCAACACAGGATATGAGTTGGGCCTGTGACCATGGGTAGACCGTCAGGGGGAGAGGGGAAAAGGCATCCAAGAGGAGAAGGCAGGTAGTGGTGGAGATAGGTAGTGGACCAAGATTTTTCTGGGCAGATAAACAGGAGATTCTGGGAGAGGTTTCACCCTTTGTAATCTTCCTAACAAAATGACCTCCCATACGGAAACAAACCCCTATACATAAAATATCTCCTTTAGCATTTTCAATGACGTGGAAAAATGAAATATTCTAAGGATCTAATGGTCTGAGAAGTTTATGATGTCATGGGATATTTCTTAATGGAATTTAAAGATTATCTTTTGGCAAAATGGGTGGAAATGCTGTGATGAAATATTAGATAAAAAAGGCAAAATATTGAATTCTAACATATTATGATCAAATGAGATATAAACTATGATAACCATGTGAGGGCAACATGTGAACAATTTGGAGAGACTGTTCTTTTGCTTTGAAATAGCTGTTGTTATAATATTGTCTGCAATTTTTAAATTCGTTGTAGATGATGGGGAGTTACTGGAGGGTTCTGAGGGGAAGTCATGCAATGAAAGCCATAGTAAGGACGCTGAGTCCGGCAGTGGGTGAGAAGCAGCTTGGGTCTGGACAGGGCACATGGCCAAGTGAACAAGTGTGTCATCATCCAGGTGTGAAGTGAGGCACACTTGCATGAAGGTGATGGGAGGCTCTGTAAGGTGGAAGGCAGCGAGGCTACAGTCCCCAGTCATTCAAACACGAATCTTAGGTGTTGCCACGAAGGTGTCTGGTAGATGTGATTACTTGAAGTGAGGGTGATTATCCTAGATGAGCTCAGTGGGCCTGACTCGATCAGTGAAAGGCCTTGCGAGCAGAACCGAGGTTTCCTGAATAAAGAACTTATGTCTCTGGGCAGCTCTGTCGGCTTCTGCCAGCAAGTTCCATCCTGTCCTACAGGTTTCAGACTTGTCCAGCCAAACCCCACAGTCACCAGTCCCTCATGCTGAATCTTTTAATATAGATCTCTTGCTGGTTCTACTGCTCTGCTGGAATGCTGACTGACACACGTGGCAACAGGGGTGGGGAGGAAGTGGGGGATCTAGCAGGCACTCTGGAGGACGACAGTGGACATCGTTGATACCTACGGCACTGGCATGAGCTGGCAAGCTGCCCCCAGGCCAACAGCAAGCAGGTGCCTCCCTAACCTGTCAGCCCCCTGCTTGGCCATCTGGGCCACATTCTGCCCAGGCCCCTGTCATCTCTCACTACTCCCTCCCCAAATGCCTCTTTGGGCCTTTGCTTCTCACTGCTCCCACACATCTGTCAGAGCTGGCTCACATATACATAAACCCCTGCCCAGAGCATCCTGGACATGCTGACCCCATGCCCTCCACCCTCTGAAGTGGGCTCTGGCTGCCAGCTCCACCCCCAGCTCAATCATTCTCTTACTAGTGATGCCAGCATACCTCCCACCCCATCACTGAACTTGTCACATAAACTTGACAGAAGGGGAAACTGAGGCCCAGAGAGATGAAGTGGTGTGAAGGGCCAGAGAAGGTGAGGGTGGCCTGCACTCAATCACACAGCTGGCAAGTGGTGGGGCCGGACTCATTGCCAAATGTTGGCTCCTGCCATTCTTCCCCTTGGCTATCTCTATCTTTGTCTTCTCAGTACAATTTTTTTAAAAATTGTACTTTTTAAAAAATATATATTTTATTGATTTTTCACAGAGAGGAAGGGAGAGGGACAGAGAGTCAGAAACATCAATGAGAGCGAAACATTGATCAGCTGCCTCCTGCACACCTCCTACTGGGGATGTGCCCGCAACCCAAGTACATGCCCCTGACCGGAATCGAACCTGGGACCTTTCAGTCCGCAGGCCGACGCTCCATCCACTGAGCCAAACCAGTTAGGGCAAGGCACAATTCTTGAGGGCAAGATACACAGCTAACAAGCCTTCTAACCCTCTCCTCTAGTGCTCAGCATAGTGCTAATGCAGTAGGCACAAGATAAATACCTCACTCGTTCCTGGCTTAGTTTTCCAACAGCACTGCACTAGGTCTGGCCTTGAGCCTACAGCCACTTTGGCTCTTCTGTGCCTGCCTCACAGGAGGGTGGGTCCCACGTCCCAGGAGACCCAGGCGTGCAGGCGGGCTCTGCACAGTGCCAGGTGCCCGGGTGTTCCCTAAGAGTTAACTGCCTCCCTGTACCGGGGCCCCTCTCAGTGCTCCACAGGCTTTCTCAGGAGGCAGCCAGCCCTACAGAACCCCTCCCACCCAGCAACCACTCGGACTTTGGGGGGCCTTTGTGCTTTAATAAAGACAGTATTACTAAGTCACAAAGCTTCCCTCCTTTCCAACCTTCCTCGCTGCCAGGGTTCCCGCTAAAGGTGAAACGCTGTCATTCAAGGCCAAAGAAAGGACTGAATCAAGATGCTAAACTCTTTTGACTTCATGTGACAATCTACGGCTCTCCCTGAACCACAGTTGTGTGAGAAGCGCGCCCAACTCAGCACAAAGGCCCCCGGGGCGGCTGCGATTTTGGGTGTCCTCGGGTTCTGGGGACCTCTCTGCAGCCGCCTGGGCTCTCTGCATGCATCTCATGAACGCTCTAGTTTCCTCTCTGAATGCAGACATTAGCCAGCCCGGGAGAGCCCCGCCACCAACGCCGTTCCCTGCTTGCTTCAGGCTGCAACAAAGACCACTTGAGGGCTGAGAGACAGCACTGCCCAGTTCCTTTCCTGAGCCTGTTCTCTTCCCTTTCACACATCTTTCCCTTTTATTTCCCCTGCCCCCTTCACTCCTGCTTTATGCCTCATTGAATCCATTAGCTGCTTTATAGGGTGCTCCTGAAGAATAAATTTTCCTGCTGGCAGATGCAACCAGCCTTGGTGGCAGCTGGGGGAGGGAGGAAAAGGCACACACAGAAGGGAGGAGCCTCCATAGCCCCTCCAAGGCTTCATCTACATCTGGCAGCTGTAGGGCAGGCAGACTGAGGTGGCAGCCTCCCATGCCAAGGGGCCCACCTTGACGCTCCCTGACTGACCCCAATGGGCTCTGATGCCTCATGATCTTAGGGCAAGCAGTTTAAGCCCTGCAAACCTTTGTTTTCTCAACTGCGAAATGGGATAATTATCATACTCTCCTCATAGGGTTGTTGTGAAGACTCAATGGATTAATGGAGTAAGTACTTTAGAACAGGACCTGGGTCAAACTAAGAGCCACTCATTATGCAGACAACATGGCTATTTAAGAGTCCTGGTCCACCTTCAATTCCTCTACTTGTTGGTGACTGAAGGAAGGGAAAGAAAAAAAAGCAATTCAAAGCTATTTGCAGCTGTTTCTGTATGTGTGTGTGTGCGCGCACGCGCGTGTGTTTTCTTTTTTCCTGTCTTGGTGTCCTAGAGCTTTGAAAGGAATAAAAACAGAGCCATAAAGCAGTGAAAAGGCAGGATTCTTCTTAAAATCCTAGCTAATCCTGCAGCTTCCTTTAAAGTGGCAATAGGAGGAGGCGGGGAAGGGACCAGAATTGTTTTTTCAGCACCCTCCCCTCCCAACCATTGCTCCTGGAGACCAGGAAACTAGGGGGAAAAATCCATAAATCAACCACCAAGAGGAGGACGGAGGAAGAAACCAGGCAGGGAGAGAGCAAAGCATAGGAGCCAGCTGGGGAGGGGGAGGGGGCAGCCTGAAGGGGCACTTTGACTATCTGGTGGGCAAGGATGGCTGCCTTCAGAGGGCACAGCATCCAGGCCAGCGGCTGGATGAGCCATCCCCCTTCAAAAGTCAAAGGACAGCAACAGGTCCTGCAGAACAATGATGTCACACCAAAAGGTCACTCCTCTCCATTCCACTGCCACCTCCTCCTCAATCACCCACTAACAGGGCTTCCACAGCCTCTCCATCCCTCACCCACCCATTCACAACAAGCCATCAGAGCCAGCTTTTAAGGCTGAAAATCAGATCACGCTACCGCTGCTTAAAAACTTTCAGTGGCTCTCCACTGCACTTAGAATAAGATCCACGGCCCATGCAGTCTGACACCTGCTGATTTTCCTGCCCACTGCATGCCCCCATCAGGCCCACCTGGGCCCCAACATGCTTCACCTCTCAGATTTACCAAGTCCTTCGCACTTGAGAGCTTCATATGTGCTACTCACCTGGCCAATCCCTTCCCTTCACAGATGGAGACTCCTCCTCAAGGCAGCCTTCTCTGACCCCTCTAAGGAGTTCCCTGTCCTCATCCTTCTATCTCACAGCCTCCCTTCTCCTGTCCACAGCATGTCTGTGACTTGTATGTTCTCCATTGCCTCCACCAGGCCGTAGCTCCATAGTCTGCTTCACTTATCAGTGAAAAGAGCCCCAGCCTGGTGCCTGGCACATAGTAAGCACACAATAAATGCTTACTGGATAAGTGAATGAATGAATGAGCGAATGAGCAACATTCACAGCAAACGAGCTTTGAGATATAAAAACCGGAGGCTGAAAAGGCTAGAGTGAACTTCAAAGATACTTCAGAAAAGCTCTCCATTGCAAACCACCACTGTAGCTTTTCAGTGTTTGAAACAGTCCATGCTTTGGGGGGGAAGGGATGAGGTAGCAGTTATATGTTAATTTCTTATTAAATGGCAAATAGTACACAGAAATTAGTAATAGATTAATGAAGTAAAGACAGTGCATATTTCAGGTTTTGTGGGCCATACATCTCTGTCCCAACTATTCAAGTCTGCTGCTGTAATAGCAAAATACCAGTCATAGACAACATGTAAAGGAGTGGATGTGGCTCTGTTCCAATAAAACTTTATTTATAAAACCAGACCATAGGCTGGATTTGGCCCTTCGGGCCATAGTTTGCTCATCCATGGATCAGACGAAGGCCTAGCAAAGTTACAAGAGAAGGACACAGTAATGACCAGTTTTTCAGTCTTCAACAAATATGCATAGCAGATTCTAGGGATTTCACAAAATTGTAACATTGCTTTACATGCTGTTATATGCTAAAACAGAATAAAGAGAAGGACACTTTAAATTTATTTGTAATTATTGTTAGGATACAAAGCATTTCTTTCTGCATGTCAGGAACATATCTGTACAAGTGGGGAATTCTAAGAGCAATTTTCACTCCGGAGGTACTGGGCTCAGTATTTGTTAAACACATGGCTGCATGAGTGGATAGTTGGACAACAGAAATGGAGATGATAATCCATTTTTTAAATAGGATGATTAAAGCAGACTTGCTTGGTCAATAATTGGATGAGATATAAAGGAAGAAATTATTGGTTTCAGGCGTATGAGCTCAGGGAGAGGAGCTGGGGGCAGAGATGGGTAAGATGAATTTGATGAATAAAAAAAAAACAAGGACAGAGAGAGACAGTCTTTTCAACAAATGGTTATCCATGTACAAAAAAAAGTAATCTAAACACAGACCTTACATGCTTCATAAAATTAACTCAAAATAGATCATAGACTTAAATGTAAAAACACAAATGTTTACAAGCATCTTATTCATGATTGCCAAAACTTGGAAGTACCCAAGATGTCCATCAAGGTAAATCCTATCCTATATAATAAAAGGCTAATATGCAAATTGTCCAAACAGCGGAATGAAAGGTCACTATGATGCACACTGACCACCAGGGGTTAGACACTCAATGCAGGAGCTGCCCCCTGGTGGTCAGTGCGCTCCCACAGGGGGAGTCCCACTCAGCCAGAAGCTGGGCTCATGGCTGGTCAGCGTAGTGGCTGTGGCGAGAGCCTCTCCCGAATCCTAAGACATCAGTCGGACATCCCCTGAGGGCTTCCAGAGTGTGAAAGGGCGCAGGCCAGGCTGAAGGACCCCCAC
>PVJC01008392.1:0-50211 GCA_004026665.1 Murina feae | reverse complement strand
CTGGGCTTAGTCACGGCTACTTGGTTTCCACTTGGCAGCCTCTTCTGGTGGCTGCTCTGAGCCCAGGTCTTAATTTATAGAGGTAAAACTGGATGATGGTACAGAGAGGACAGTGCCATTGAAAGTGATTTTTATTGCTTTTTTTGGAGACTAGAAGCCACACATAGGAAGCATTAGGTGGTCAGGAGGCAGGAGAAAGCCTTGGCCACAGCCTTTACTGGGTCTCCACAGAGGCAAGGCAGGGCGGAGGAAACACAGTTCCAGCAGGCTTTGGACTGGAGGTGTGGTCTCCAGGTGCCTGGCACGGGGGTGGGGGGTGGTTTAGGGCAGAGGATACTGGGGCTTGGTGTGTGAGAGTTAGGGGAGGAGGTACTTGGGGGATGTAGACTCCAGATTGGTTGGCTTGTATCTGAGAGGCGTGCTCCTGGCCGAGCCCCTGGTGCTCTCTAAGAAGTGGCTCGTCCCGGGAGGGGCATTCTCTCCCTGGGGCAGCATCTGAAAGGCCCCCAATTACCATTGTGTCAAGATGGGGTTTTTATTATTTTTATCTAAAGATGTTTCTTTTTGGTAATGACAAACATGTTTTTTAAGGAAAAAAAAAAAAAAGCCTGATTTTCCTTAATACACCTTTAAAGGTTTTTAAATTATTTCATATCTGGTCAAGTTGAGATTTTAAGAACCTCATTTTTAATTTGTAATAAAAATTTACAAGTTGATTTTTTTCAAAAAAGTCAACAAACTGCAAGCACCTGTTAATAAAGGTCTTAAATAACTTTAAAAAAAGGATGAAGAGAAAAGAAAAGAAAATAGTTAATGTAATTGGCTGCATGATGAATGGATGCTACATAGACAATTCCAGGATCTAAGACAACACAGTGAGAGCTCTGGCCTTGGGACTGTGATTGAGGCTGTTGACTGGTTGCTTTGGGGCCATTCCTACCCTCAGCTCTGAGTCTGTGGAGCCTGGGGGCTCTGTGACAGTGGGAGCCTCGGACTCCGTGTGCGTGGGGTCTTGCATCACAGCTGTCTCCGCTATGAGGAGGTGTCTCTGCCATCAGGGAGGTGCTGCCTGTGTTCTTGTCCTTGTTTGTGAGTGTGCTTTAAAGGGAAAGGAAGCAAATACCCAGCCTCTCAGAGTCACAGAAGGGGAGGCAGTGCTGGTGGGGAATTGGTTTCCCCTTCCTGTTCCTGGTGTGTTATGTATGTAGTTCAGTTTACTAAATGCCTAATACACAGTCATTTTACGAGCAAGGTAGGTTATTCAGATGCAACTTAAAACTTTCATTTATTACATAAGTAATACATGCCATTACAGATACTGTAGAAAATTCCCGTCCGTAAAAATTGCTCTTATAATCCTGCCACCCGGCGATATTCTCTTTTTAAAACAAATGAACTCTTCCATATGTAAGCTTCCCCCATAGCTTCAAAATTTTCCCAAATTACAAAATTCACGAATGAAACTGTGCACACAAAGCTTCATTTTACATTAATGTATTCCAGATAATTGCCTTCTGTTATGGCGGAATTCTCGGAATCCCAGAGAACTTTGTAAATTCTTGGTTAGGTCTCTAATGACCTTTGGGAGATGATTCAAGGTGGTGCTTTGGGAGGCGGGTGATAGCCCAGGCCCAGGTCCCGCCACCTTCCCTCTGTGTCGCACTGGAGACTCGGAGTGTTGGCGTGGCCTTCCTGGTAGGGGCTGAGGATTTCAAGGGAATCTGGAAATAACGACTTGAATTTGATTCGTGTGCCCTGCTGCCTGCTTTTTCGAGATGCCAAGTGGGATGGTTGTACTTCGTAGCTGGAGAGCCAACAATGGGCGTAAGTCGTGATCTGGGAAGTCTGGGCCCTAAGCAGCTGTTGGCCAGCTGCTGAGCTGGTAACTCAGTGAACAGATTCTCAGATGAAAGTGAACTTCCCGAGAGTCTTACATTGTATCAGAAACAACAGATAGTTGTCACATGGACCTAGGTTCAGAGCCTGCTTGGACTATCTAATGGCTTTGTGCGTCCAGACCAGTTGTCAGCCTCCTGAGCTTTAGTTTCCTCACCTATAAAATGCTGGTAATGTACCCACCTGGTAGAATTGTGAGGAGGGCATTAAATAGATAGTGCAGACAAAGCACCCAGCACCATGCCCAGCTCATAACAATCATTCAACTAATTTATTGTCTCCTCACTGTTACTGTTTTTGAGTATGGGAGGGTTTGAGCAAGTTACTATCAGGAGTGAATCTGTTCTAAGCTTGCCTTATGAAAAAGTCCCCTAAATCCATACTGTCCCACATAGTGTGCTGGTCCAACACAGGGCAGGCTCCATCTAATGTAGGTAAATAACACTGAGCCTGTGTGTCTAAGAGAAGAGAGGGTACTGGGGAAGAGGTTGTACTTAGATCTGTCTAAATTGGGGATGCAGCTCTCCTCTGCCCAGGTGATGCTGGGGTTCCTTTATTCCTAAGGGGACATGTGGCAAGAGGTCAAAAGATAGGAATCTAGCCAGTAGGTTTCCCTGCACTGTTAACTTCAGTGCATTTAGCGTCTTCAGTTATCCACAGGGTCCCATGACCCCTGAGCCGATGTGTTTCCTCGGAGTTCGAACGGGCACAGTGAAGTCCCACCCTGGTCCTGCAGCCTTCCACTTGGGGCTGACCTGCCCCAAGGCTGGGGTCATGGGTTCTCAGTGAAATGTAATTACAACCTCCACTTATGGCTGGACCTCAGCTGGCAGGGTCCTGGGGGTTTTAAACAGAAGCACGTGCCTCTCCAGAAGTAGATTAGGGAGATGTGTATTCCAGCAGGGGGTTTGCACATGTTAATTCTGAGAGCTGATATCTGACTGAGAAGGACCTTGTGAGCTTAGTGAGAGAACAGGCTCTGCTCTGTTAACCGCTATTCCCTTAGGAAGGGACGATCATTGTCTGGCAGAGGTTCCAGCCCCACGGGGTATTTTCTAGATGGTTCTCTTCTCAAAAGGGCATGTTTCCACAGATGTGATAAAATTATCAGTAACTTCTAACTGCTCCCATCTCATCCTCTCCCAGTTGAAAAATAAAATCTCGATCCATATCTCTTGCATATCCTAAGCTTTTGTCCCTTCCTTCCCAGGCTTAGCAGACAAGGATAAATGCATTCTTTAAAAAAGGAAGATGACAAAGGACACTGTGTTGAAAGATATTGCCCTGCACCTGTTCCCTCCCCCCATCCCCCACCCCATGCTTGTTCGATACTAGTAAGTGGTGAGTAGAGTCTAAACAAATTCACTCAAAGATAGTGGAACCGTTGATGTCAGCCCTTCCAGCCAGTCAGCTCCTCCTTCAAGCCTGACTCAGAGGTCCCCTTCCCCAGTCACCCTCCCAGCTCAGCCCTCCTCCCTCTGTGCTCCCTGAAAGCTGTTCCTGGGTATTACCGAGGAGAGATTGTTACAGTAAGTGCACCGGTGTGGTCTTGGAAGGCCTGGCACAGGCTTCGCTGCCTCCTAGCTGTGTGACTCTGGGCTTAGGAGTCTGAATGTCTTCACTGTGCGGTGTCTTATCAGTCTCCCAGATAGAAAACTGAACTTCTGGAGGCCAGGATGTTGTTCATCTGTCACTCTAGTCATTCATTTCTTTTATACAATTACTCTCTTAGGACTCAAGAATAGAGAGAGGAACATGATACATTGTGGCATGTGGTAGGAATGACAAGCTGCCTCTCTCTCTCTCTCTCTCTCTCTCTCTCTCTCTCTCTCTCTCTCTCTCTCCTCCCTCCTTACGTCTCCCACCCCCGCCCCCCAATATAGGTGAGAAGGCTTTGGGTCTTTCTTCCCAGAGCATTCACTAGAGAGGAGCAGCACATGAACTCGGCCGCTGACCCTGACTGCCACACTTAGGAAGCCAGTGTTAGGAAAACCTCTCCTGGGAAGGGCAAGAACTCCCATGAGAATTGCTGCTCTCTGCCAGCTAAGGCCAGGGTAGTGAGTAAGGGAGGGAAGGGGCTATGGCAGACAACTTTCAATGAGATGGGTAGAAATCGGGAGCAAAAGGCTGAATACGTGGGACAGAATTTGAAGTGCCTTGTTAAATGATAGCGGATATAGCGAAATTTGAAATGCTGGTATTTCCAATGGGCCCTGCTCTATCACCTCTCCTACCTGGAGAGAGTCACTTACTGTCTTTTCCTGAAGGACCGCATTCCACTTGATCCCTTTTATTAACAAAATTGTTACTTTGCAGCAACGAGGTGGGTGTAGTCGAGAGCCCTTTCAAGATTGGAGCCTGGAGGCATCAGGCTGGTTAATTGCATGCTTGCCTTTTGGCTTCTTTCCAATCTTTCATCATGGATGACCCCTTATCTATAATTTTTAGACCGCTCTCCCCCCCCCATCAAAAAATTCTACTTTGCCTCTTTGTGTGTTTTATGAACTAAGTAGACTATGATCATGATGTAAGCACTGACGTTGGAAAACAATTATAGTGCCCGAGAAGGGTCAGAATGTATTCTACTGAAAGCTGTTACCTGCAGGCTTTGGCTGGGCATGGTCTTCTTGACTCACTATCTCCATGGATGTCTTCCACAGCTGCTGGCTTTATCTGTCTACACAGAGAATGGAGACATAGACACTGAGTGGCCAGATTATTATGACCACCTGACATTTGTAGGCAAATTAGCTATAATTTCGCTCTGACGTTGCTAGAGGGCCAGACCATTATAAATAGGGGAGCAGGTTGTTTACCACGACAGTAGAAGTGATTTTTTTTTCTGAAGATATGGGTAAACAACGTGATTTAACAGCCTTTGAACGTGAGATACATTTGAATGTGAGTGGCCAGATTATTATGACCACCCCATCAGTACTTCATTGGGCCACCTTTTGCCTTCAATACTGCGGCAATTCTTCTTGGCATTGACTCCATGAGATGTTGAAAGGTGATGTGAGGAATCTGACACCATGCCTGATGAATAGCACTGTCCAGTTCTGTGAGATTTGATGGTTGTGGAACCAGCTGCCTGATGGCTCTTTTAACTTCGCCCCACAAATGCTCAATTGGATTGAGATCTGATGATTGTGGGGGCCACCTAAGCAAGGTAAAGTCTCCCCCATGTTCTTGAAACTACTCCTGCACAATACGAGCACCGTGGCATGGCGCATTGTCTTGTTGGAAGAAGCCATCTCCATTGGGATACACCATCAACATGACAGGATGAACTTGATCAGCAACGATACTTAGGTATGTTGTGATATTCAGACATTGTTTCACATGAATTAAAGGGCCCAAATCATGCCAGGAAAACATGCCCCGAACCATAACACTGCCCCCACCAGCTTGAAGGGTTGTACTCATGCATGTGGGGTGCATACTTTCGTGCTGTTTCTGCAAATTCTCACTCTGCCATCTACATGATGCAACTGGAAATGTCATTCATCAGACCACATGACTTTTTTTCCCAATGCTCGACTGTCCAATCCTTGTGTTCCTGTGCGAATTGGAGATGTTTTAACTTGGTAACTGAAGACAGCAAAGGTGTTTGAACAGGCCTTCAACTTCCATATCCCATATGATGAAGTGTACAGCTAATTTGCCTACAAACATCAGGTGGTCATAATAATCTGGCCACTCAGTGTATATCCTGGGATGAGGTGTGCTGGAGGCCTGCATCTCAGAATGCCTGCTTGACTGTGCTTCATAAGCCTGGCTGCACCCCAGAACCACCTGTATAGCTTAAAAAGAAAGTATAGGCAACCCCATTCCTAAGATCTGGCTTACTAGGTTTGAGACAGGGAGAGGGATTTTTATTGTTAAAAGAGCCCCATGTGTGACTAGGATGGTTGGTCCGGACTAGGCACCATTGGCCCTCCTCACCCTCACGGCTCAGAGAAGGCCACAGGCCCAGCAACATGCGCATCCTCTGGCAGCACGTTCAAAGTGCAGCCTCTCAGTGTCCGCCCGTAGGTCTCTGCACCGGAGCCTGCTGTTATCAAAGTTTGAGAAGCCCCACTCCCATAGAATATACAGTATGATTAGTGCTCGGTTGTTCCTGCAAAGGGAATATTGACTCTACACATGCACAGAGTCAGCTGACCAATGCCTTCGCTCTTATGGAATGAGCTGTAATGGGCATGCATCCAGTTTTTTAGAAATTATATGTAAATCACCTTTTAGGACTGATTGCCTTTTACTCTTAGTTGCTTTACCTTCTGTTGTTCAGTGCACACATACGCTTGACCGGTGAGATGGACTGTGCTCTGTAGCCAAACAAGGAGGGTTTTTCTGTTCTGCCTTTATTCTCCCTGCCCCTGTTCCCCTGTTCCCTGTGCTGTGAGCAGCCTCCGGCTGTGTTTCCCTCCCCCACAGGAAGGTGATTTGCTCCTACTTCCGGTTATGATCTTCCCTTAGTGCATGGCTGTTACTGTACTTGCCCCAGCATGCTGGAATTTTTGTTTACATCTCTGTGGGAATGAGACCCTAATTTTATTCCATAGCTGTGTCTCCTGTGTCTCGGCCACACTTGATGTGTAGTAGAGATTTGATAAGCGTTCACTGGGGGAATGAACGAGTGGCATTGATGATCCAGGGCGCTCAGCTTCCTTCTCTGAGGGTGGATAATATCAGTGCATTTAATTTTCTCCATTACTCCCTCCCAACATATCTGGGGGTGAAGAGCAAAGGTCATTTCATTTTCTATTGGAAATTGGACCCTAGAGGTGAAACAAAATGAGACTGAATGGACGGACCTTTAACTAGAGTGTTGGGATGGCCATTTAGAACATCCCTGGGTGGCTTGTATGCCTGTTCAGGTTCAGAAGTGTCTTTGGTTGATGACATTTGAAAATGGTTCCTCAGAGTTCCGTCCTTATGTCACAGCCCCCAGGACTGACCTAACCGTCGGTCACTCAGGGACAGCAAGATCCTTATTTCCTTGTGGATAGTTTTATGCTGAGGGACTCCGCAGTCAAGTTAATATACCTTTAAGCAGTTCATAATTGAGGTGACACACTTACTGTTTAGTTGTTAAAAAGGGTATGCGTTCCAGTGCCATCTAAGTTCTCTTCTTGGTGGTGAGGTTGTGGGTACTTCCTCTGCTATCCACCACATTTTGGCCTCTCTGTGCTGATACCCAAGCCTGGATGCCTTTTCACTTGCTGTTTGAAAACTAAGCAAAACCCCAACTGACCTGTCTTAATTGGGAAATTTAAAGCCTGGAATTTTATACCTATTAAAAATATAAATAAGAATTATATTTTTGTTTTTAAAGTAAATGCTCTAGTTCATCTATCTAACTTGGACTTGCTTTTCTAAATATCTCTCGTGTAGGCTTATGACTTTCGTTTGAATTTCTTTGGCATAGTGGAGCAGCCGCTAGCCTCACCCACTGACCCAGTCGGAGAGAGATAAGGTTAAGACTTTGTGTCTTTGAGGTGATGTAAAGTCTCGCAGGCTATTTATCTTTATACCATCTGTGTAAATGGTATAAATTAGACTACCATGGACAAACTGGCATGGTGGAAATGACCAATAGGCATCTTTGGCTTTCCAAGGGATAATGTGAAGCGGTGATATTGAGTAAAATTACTATGAAGAATAAATACTACGAGGTGAAACCACAAAGCTGTGTCAAAAATGCCTCCTTTATCCAGTCTCATTGTGGCATGAAGTATTTCAAATTGAATAAACGTACCAGATGACAGATTTTTTACTCTTAAAAGCCTTTCAACTAATTTCATTTAAACCACTTTAGAAATCTGTCTAAATATTTCTTGTTCCTTTGTTTCAAAAAGTGCAGTAGAACTACGTTTTCCCAGTCGTTTAGGATCATCACCATTCCATGCTACTGTGGCACACCAAGTGATTTGGGTAGAACTGTCTGATCCTACAAAGTATGGCCCCAAACCTCTTGGGCAGTTCTAGTGCTGAATGTTTGAGTTGTTTAAAGTTCCCTTGTGCCAGCCTGCCTGTCCTTTCTTGCCTTCTTAGTGGCCTATTATTTGGCAGACAGGCCACTTGGCAAGTTTTAATGATCAGAAGATTTGAGTTTAGGCAAGAGGGACCGGCGTTCATAGCAAAGCATGGGGGCTGTTGGGCAATGCCTTCATCTGCCAGAAGAAAAATTTTAAAAATATGTTTCAGGATTGGTTGGTGGTGTGTCCTGCAGAGCTGGGATTGCCACATGTCTGACCTGATTCCAAGTCTCTCTCACAGGAGTGTGAGGTAGCTCCAGGTGTCAAATGACCCCAGCACCTGGTGAAATGTTTTCCAAGAAACTTGCTTACTTTTCTTAGTTTACATCTTTTTGTGGATCAGTATTAGTCAGCAATCCATTACATTTTAGGAAGGGGGGGGTATGTGAAGGGCATGAAAAATTGTTAAAAGAAATTTGGCAAAACTACTAAAGGGATTGTTTTACTCTGGAGAGAGCTATGTGAGGATTATAGTTAAACAGAGGAGAGCTCTGATGATGGAATGCAGTGGAGTCTAAAGTCGTTGGTGATTAAATGACCAGTGAAAGACCGAGAGGATTTGATCTCGGCTATAGTATTTATTAAGACAGAACTACAGACGTGCCATGCTGACTTCATGGAAGATACTAGGAATAACTCAACACTTTCTTTTTTCCCCATAGAGCTACATTTCTAGTTGCAATCTGATCTTTCTGTTCCCTAGGACATTATTTATTACAAAGAATTGAACAGAGAAATGGCCTGGCTATAATTTGAAACCAGGCTTCCTTTAAGCAAATATATTTTGAAATTGAGAAAAAGGTGCTGCAAATGTGCCAGCTGATTAGGTGTAATTTGCTATAATTTGCTATTCCTTAAACATTCTTTCCCTGAAAATTTTTTAAAATTTCAATGCAGGTGAGAGGGAGAGGAGTGAATGTCTAAAATGGATGGCGGCCATTGTTGGTTTTTTCAGGTCTAAAGTGATGCAACACTGGCCAAAAGGACTCCACAGACCACTGAAGGGCATACATATTCATTGTCTTCAGTGTGCTCAGTGTATAGGGAGGCATTGTGTATGTGTGTGGGGGGCTCCATACGACAGAACAAGAGGGCACCTTTGTCATGCATTTAAAATGTGTAAGCAGGGTTCCCACTGGGCAAGGGCAGTACTTGCCTCTGGACTCCTGGTGCCCAAACAGAGCCAGCTCATCGTAAGTAGCCTCACTCATAAAGAAGGCAAGGGAAGAGAGATTTCGTTAAAACAAAATGCCCTTAGAAATGGCCAAGAAAGACCTGGTATATCTGTGGTGGCAATCTGCAGCGCCATCACTACTCACTTGGACTTGGGCACAATGTGAAATTCCTTCTTGAGGGAGTGCTGTTGGGAAAGGAATTTTTCCCTCAATTGAGTAACTTTTCCCTGCTATTTAATATGCATACTCTTCTGGAGCAGTTGAAGATGTAGAAGAAAGGCAGCATTGTTTAAAGACAGTTCTCCCAGGCCACTCTTGGCCATCTTTTCTGAACGTGCAGGCCCTGCCACAGTCCATATATCAACATGAATTTGATGTTCAGAATTTGGTAACTGAGGGGGCTTGCCGTCTTGCCAGAGCACTTCTCTTCTTAGCAGTGCCACTGAAAAAGGCTTTTTGTGCAAATTTGGGTGTTTAGAAATATTCTGCTTAACGGGGCAGTGTGCTATGGGGCACATTATAGACCACCCACGTGAGCACAAGACAATGATGGTTTTCAAAAGGATGGAGGAGCCTAGGACAGGTAAGCCTCCCTCTGTGCATTTTTTAAGAAAAGGAGGAGGTTGGCTGAAAGTAGTGGGCTGAGCCATCTATTGGCATACTTGGAGCTCTACAAGTCTCAGGGCTAGACAAGTGCCTTTTGCTCCTCTAGCTCCTGAGTGGGTCACATGTGTCTCCCTTTGCCTGCATTTGTCAAGCAAGCCTTCAGCTGAGGCCACGGGGAAGGCTTGGGTAGATATCCATGACTGGCTACAGAGAACGCCCAGCAGTTCCACCCTCACTAGGCTTGTGCTGAAGGGGCCTCCCATGAGGTTGCTGGAAAGCACCCTTTGCTGTTTCGTGAATGCAAAAATGAATCTTGCACTCACACTGCCTTGGGAAAAGCTGATTCTTGGTTAGAACTTTTCATGATTCTGTCATCCTCTGAAGAGCTAGGCCACCTGCTAGGCGCAGGATATCTGAATGGCGGAAGTGACCGCAAGTTATACTCAGGAAGGAAGGGGCACCATTGTGGGATCCATCGATACTGATGTGAGTGAACCTCTGGAAGTTCTTTAATTGGACATTGTTATATACCAGTAGGATTTAAAAATGGTAAATGATTGTAATGCTGTGCCTAGTGATTTTTTTTTTTATATCCTTAATTTTTTAAAGATCTATTTTGAAGAATCTCATAAGCCTTATGCCTGTCTTCTGACATGAATGGGCATTATTTCCATGGAGCATCAAGTACTAAAACACTAGCTGAAAACCAATCAAGCATAGTTTGGGCAAAGTAGGGTTAGTGGGATGGAGACAGAGCATGGCATGTGGCATGGCTTTGTGATTTTTATTGCTCTCTTTGTCTGTGCTTGTGATGGGCCTCGGGGGAGGCCCAGTGACTGCCTGTTAACACATGAATTAGAAGGCATGGCTACTGCTTTCTGCAGTTGAATAAAGCTTCACAGACTTGGGGGCCTAGTCCCCTTGATAAGGCTGCTACTTCCTTATTTATTAAAGACAAAATAAGCACTGTTTTTCTAGGAAAAGGCATCGTAGCTTGAATTTACTAAGTTTGACAGCTTTTCTTAAATGCCTTCAAAACAAGGAGTTGCCAAAAAACAAATACTTGAATTGCTGGCTTCCTCTTGAAAGGATATGAAATTAATTTTAGGGCTTTGAAGTTTCTAGGGAGGAAGCCTGCCTTTGTGACATAACGGGAAAAGCAATGGGTAGGGAGTCAGCCAGGATAGCAAGCCCTTGCTACCAACTGATGCCTGAGGTTGGGCAGCTCGCTCTAGGCCCTAAGCGTCAGGTTCATTGACAGAAGCACTCAGCCTGGTGATAAGTGGGCTTCCCTTAAACCAGGGGTGGGGGATGTCCAGCCTGAAAAAGTCATCTGGTCTGGCTCTGCTAAGGCATTAGGGATGAATTAATTGTTTGATCAAATATAGCTGGCTCATTTTGAAGTTGATAATTTTGGATGGCCTGCGTATGATGTTATAAATATCCAAGTGGCCCTTAGCAGAGAAAAAGTTCCCCAGCCCTGCTAAACCATGAATTTCAGAAGGAATCAACTGCACTTTCCATCTGAAGTTGGTAATCACCACACTATTAATCCATAAAATCTCAGGTTGTACCATTTGTTGCTTGGCTTCTGGTCCAGCTGGAAGAGAAAGCAGAGGATATCTGTAGCTCTAGATCTAGGTTTGGAGATGGAACTTGGAAATTTGAATGTACAGGCAGGCTGTGAGAATTGCCACTTGCCAAAATGCTAGTCAGTGTGGAATATACAGGCTGGGTGGTAAATGGTCTTGGACTTCCCTGCTTGTCCCATCCCCTCTGTTATCTGTGTCTGAGTTTGTTTTACTTATTCACTTGCTGCTTTCTGTTTTATAACTCACATAATGAGTGAAATCATATGATCCTTGGCCTTTTCCATCTGACTTATTTCATTTGATCTCAAGGTCCCCCCATGTTGTTGCAAATGTCAATATTTCATCCTTTCTTATGGCTGAGTAGTGTTCCATTGCATATATGTACCACAGCTTCTTTATGCAGTCACTCATCCAAGGGCACTGAGGTGGTTTCCATATCTTAGCTACTGTGAATAATGTTGCCATGAACACAGGAGTACATATATCTTTACAAATGAATGCTTTCAGATTTTTCAGATAAGAGACTCAGAAGGAGGATTGCTGGGTCATATGGTAGCTCTATTCTTAATTTTTTTAGGAGCCTCCATACTGTTTTCTGTAATGGTTGTGCCAGCTCACATTCCCACCAGCAGTGTCTGAGGGTGCCTTTTGGACTCCTCTGTTTTTTGTCACCTCTACTCCCTTCCTTACTCTTGTACATTTGGTAACAACGTTGAGGCTAATCCTTTAATTTTCACTGTCATAGAACCCAGAGATGGGTTGAAGAAAAACAATTAGGTGAAGCCCGGGAGGTTTTTACTTTACAGCTCAGATACCGCTTAAGTAGCTGCTCACTCTTCCAAGGCCCAGTGCGTCTTACTTCACAGCCTGGCCACTTCTATCCGTGTTGTCTTCCATCCACGTGGCCAGTGTTTGAGCTCTGCTGCAACAGAGATAACAGACTCCCTTGATACCCATTTAAAATGTATTATTTATTTATTTTTTAAATTTCAGAAGTAACATCCGTTTACCGTAGACTAGAGGCCTGGTGCACAAAAATTTGTGCACTTGGGTGGGGGGAGGTCCCCTCAGCCCAGCCTGTGCCCTCTCACAGTCTGGGACCCCTTGGGGGCTGTCCACCTGCTGGCTTACACCCGCTCCTCAGGGGATCGGGTCTAAGCTGGCAGACATCCCTCTGGCAGCCCGGGAGCCCTCAGGGATGTCCACTTGCCAGTGGGGAGCAGGCCTAAGCTGCAGTCGGGCATCTTTAGTCAATGAGGTAGGAGAGGCTCCCACCACCACTCCTGTACTGGCAGCCATCAGCCTGGCTGGTGGCTGAGCAGAGCTCCCTGTAGGAGCGCAGCTCCTGCATTGAACGTCTGCCCCTGGTGGTCAGTGTGTGTCATAGTGACCAGTCATTCCCAGTGGTTCTGCTATTAGGGTCAATTTGCATATTACCATTTTATTATATAGGATAGTCTGCGAGATGTAGAAAAATATAGAGAAGAGAATAAAAACCACCCACTGATAGTAAAAGAGAGGAGCTGACCCTCCTGGCCCAGCATTCTGTTAGCAGCACTGCGGTTTGGACTAGCCACCCACAGACACGGATCAACAAGGGCTTATGCTCCTATCTCGATGTGGTTTGTGTTTCATCTACATTGAACTTGAATCCTTCAGTCACTGAAACTTTCCCTATTGACTTCTCTGTTTAACCCAAATGTGTTTTTATACATGGAGAGGCTTTTTAAAGTGTGATTAGTGGATTCACTCACTGCCATTGTCTTTTAAAGCTTCTTGGGCAAGTGATTTTCTTTCTGTGGAGTGAAAGGGAAATTACACTGCCTGCCCTTCTCCTCAGCCTCTCCCTCCATGGAAATTCCCAGGCAGCCCAGTGGCCATGTGCGTGAACCCTTGGCTGTGCTTGTAGAGCTCCCCTAGTGTGCCTTGCCCCGTTTCCTCTCTTGGCTCTTCTCCAGTTGGGGCCTTCCTGGAAGGGTATTTTCCTGCTCAGAATTTATTTTAGTCTTTTATTGGTTCCTTCTCCTCTGTCCTTTGAGCGTGTCCGAGAACAAGGCCTGAGTAAGGAAGGCTTACTTAACTCCCAGGAGCAGGCGGTCATTTTGTGGCTGAATTCGTACTGCTTCCCCTAGTTGTGCTCGCTCTCTCTCTCTCTCTCTCTCTCTCTCTCTCTCTCTCTCTCTGTATATATATCGATATTGATTTCTGCGAGGAAAGGACAGGGAGAAAGAGGTAGAAACATCAATGATGAAAGAGAATTATTGATCGGCTGTCTCTTGCACACCCCACACACTGGGGATCAAGTCTGCAACTTGGGCATGTGCCCTGACCAGGAATTGAACCATGACCTCCCAGGTCATAGGTCGATGCTCTACCACTGACCCAGACTGGCCGGGCCCCCAGTTGCTCTCTCTTGATACCTTCCCTTATATTCCTACTTTTCAGCAAATTGAGGAATCAGTTGGGTTTGGGTTCCACGTCTGCCTCTTTCTTGATCTGTGCATTTTTGAACCTTTATCCAGCACTAGAATCCACTCCATATAAAGCTCATGAAAGAACTGTGTGAAGTTGTAAATTATTCTGCAGAGATTTTCTGGTTTTCAAATATTCTCCCTTTCTTGGCACACAGGGTAGTAGCTCTAGATTTTATGTTGTTTTTGTTGAACTCTAATAGGTCCCTCAAGTAAATGGAGACAGATACCATATTTATGGATTGGAAGACTTAACATTGTTAAAATGTCTTCTCCCCAAATTTATCTAAAAGTTTCAATGCAATCTTAATCAAAATCCCAGGAGGGTATTAAAAATGTTTTACTAAGACATCAGCAAGCTGATTTTAAAATTTACATGGAAATGCAGAGGTCTCAGAGTAAGCCAAAACAATGTTGGGAAAAACCCCCACACACAAATACAGACATAGTTGGAGGGCTTACATGACCTAATTTCAAGATTTACTCTAAAGTGACAAAAAGCAAGATAGTGTGGCATTGGTGGAAGGGTAGACATCTGATCTATGGGACAGACTACAGGGTCTAGAAAAAGACTCACACATATATAGTCAATGGATTTTCATCAAAGTGGCCAAAGTAATTCCATGGAGAATGGGTGGACTTTTCAAAAAGAGATACTAGGACAGTTGGGAATCCATATGAAAAAAAAAAAAAAAAAAAAAGCAACATTGATCTTTAGGTTAACACCATATAAAAGAACTTGAGATAGATTGTAGACTCAAAATAAGAGCCTGATCGTTCCTTTGGGCTATGTGTTTATTGTAACTGGCATGAGGGAGAAGCAGTGTACTAAGCGTTTTCTTTTTTTGACTTGGGACCATTCTTGACACTGCCCACTTTTCGTTGGGTAAGAAACAAAGCCATATTTCTTGGTGATACCCTCAGAGGATAGATTTGAATTCTCCACTTGTCTTCCTCTCTTATTTGCAAGTAAATTTTACTTGACTTTACAGGCTCATAAAATGTTGTCTTAAATCTGGTTTACATTCACTTAAACAAACTTATTTTAAAATGTACTAGGAAATCCTGACATTTAAACAATCCTGTGGCATCATGTCAGTAAGCAAGGAACCCTTCTGTTTGCCAGTTCTTCCGGCAGCTCTGTCCTGAGATTCCACCCTCTGGAGCCCATCTGCCCTCTAACTGGGGTCCAGGATGGGGAGCGCAGCTGATGGGCGAGTCCTCAGCTCTGTAATTTATCTGGTGGCCCCAGGCTGGAGCACTTCCTGGACTTCTCAAAACTACAGTGTTGGCTCTGTTTCATTTTAGGCACAAACATTAGACGTTAGGAGAAACTTCGAGTCTGTCTCTTCCACATGCGCTTAAAGATTGCTTTGTAACGTAGGTCGGGAGCACATTAAGAAATTTACAGCAGATGGATGAGACAGGGTGAAGGAAGTTTTTCCTAAACCCAGAGTGTGACGTACCGTTTGACCCTGTCTGCATCTGTGGAGGAAGGGAAATCAGCTGCTTTGGGTAACCTGGCCTTGGTTGGTAGGTTAAACAAAGGTCATTGAATGACTTGAAACTACTTACATGTTGACTAAGTTAAAGACGGATCTAAGATCATTCTTTCCTTTTTTTTTCTTGTCTTTTATCAAGCAGGTATCTCATAAGCTTTTACTTTTTGGCAGGCACTGTCCTACACGCGGGGAAAACCATTAGGAAGGAGACCGGTGGAGCTCCAGCCCTAATGGAGTCTACACTCCAGGGGAAGAGGCTTCTTGGCACTTTTCTTGCTTGTCTCTTTTCTCAAAGCTCTGCTCACGTCTAACTAACAGTAGCCTCTCCGGGAGGAAGGGACCTCTCTGTCCTCTGAGAGCATTTGTGTGTGTTACAGGTTCTGAGTGTGGCAATTGTCACAGCACATACTCGAGTGGCCATCTGCGAAAGGGCTTAGCCTCCCCTCCAGACCTTTTTCCAGGTGTTGTGAGGGGAGAAAAGTGCAGAGACTCCAGTGGTGCCTTCTAAGTAGGAGATGTTCAGCAAATATTTATGGAGCAAATTCATATCTGCCTGGGATAATCACATGAATCGTACTGCAAACACCCACTGGAATCCAACTCTTCAGGCTAGCATTGTGAATTCCTGGGAATGAAGTAAGATGAGAGCCCTCCTGCCAGGGGGGCCTTCAGCTCATTTCTGGAGCATTCTGACTATACAAGCTCTCCCAAAGGTGGGGGGAATCTGAAATTGGCAGTGTGTCTCAAACAGGCGACATTGTCTCATGACCTTTCCCTGGGGTCTTGCATACTTTGATATGACAGAAACAGGCATTGCTCTGAAGTTATAAATAACTATGCAACTTGAGAGTTGCATTCTAGGCCCCAAGTTAAAACAGCTGATTCCACTCCTCCCATAGAGCAGAAAAACATTTTTTTGAAATCATGTGTGAGCAGAATGGCTTTCAGACAGGAAATTAATCTTCCTAGAAATTATACCAGGAAAGCAGAATGCTTCCTCTTTAACCCCCCTTTATGGTTTGTGTTTGTCACTTTAGCATATGTGGAATGAATGAATTACACATTATTGTTTGTATTTACCTGTGACAGTTAAATAGCTTTACTTCTTTTTAGCTTAAAAACATTTGCTGGGCTATTTTAAGTGATTTAAGAGTTAGCAGGAACCTTAAAAACCACTTAATCCAGTGTTTTCCAAAGAACGAATCCCTGAGTTGTCTAAAAGACAACAGGAGAAAAATAAAATATTTTTATTAAATAAATTTCTTTAAAGAATTGCCTTTTATTGGAAGATGTTATCCTTCCTGCTTTTTCAGTTTCAAAGTGGCTGTTTTTAATGAAATGATGGTTTGTGGTGTCTTTTTCAAGGTGAGGAGGACACTGAAGACTAAGTTCTCAGCCATCCAGCTAGGGAGGGGGCGGGTTTTTCTGCTGTAGAATACCACAGCCTGGTAATCACACACCTGATGGAAAACCCCATTTGATGCTTGAGTTGTCTTCCTCCTGTTACCACGTCCCCATTGAGTAGGGGTGCTCATATTGTGAGCCTTCCACCCCTGCTGCTGCTCTGTTAGGCTGCTATGGCTAAGGCTGTGGAAGACTTGGTGTTCTGCCGAACTTTCGTAGTCATAACCCAGCAAACACCTGGGAGACAGAGCACAGGGGGGCGGGGCCATGCCAGGTGGGCTTTGGGTCAGCTGATGATTTCTGCGGCCAAAGCAGAAGTGCCCATGAGCATGTGTTAGTGCTACGAGTTAATTGTGCGGTAATTAAATGCTAACGTGGTTGATCAGAGGAAATGTGTAATTGAAGCATAATAAAATGTGACATGCTTGGTAAGCAATTGAGTTGTCTTCCCAAGGATATAGGCAGCAGTGGGCAGGAGAAGCACAGATGTCTTTAGCAAGCTGTTTTTTGGCACAGTTTTGTGCTGTCGTCTTCAAAAGAAGATACATAAGGTATTTCTCTTAAAGGTAAAAGTCCAAATCCTGTATGTACCACACGTGAAAACCAGATTCATAATTTTGTATAAAATGGTCTTTATTTTATAGTGTTTTATTTTTGACATGCAGAATATTTACTTGTTATCCGTGGCAAAATTTTTAGGTGATCTTTTCCTGTATATATTTTGACTTCTCTGTTTTTCAATACTTTTTATTTAATGAGGCAATCTCTAAGAGTAGGATTCCACAGTGGCTCTCTGAATAAGCCTTTAATTGCTAAGTTAGGTAGAGATAAATAAGTATACCATTAATCGTGGTGATAAATTTAAGTATATGATGTTTTCTTCTAGATGAGTGAATATTAAAGCCATATAGGTGATCAATGAAGCAAATATATATATATATATATATATATATATATATATATATATATATATATATATATATATATAGAGCTAATGGGCAATACAATATAAAAGTGACCAAAATTTGAATCAAGTTGAAAAGAAATATATGGAAATGAAGTTTATTTATTAGAAAAGTAACTTAACTTTGAGTAAATAAGTAAAATTTTCATAACTTAGGTTATTATCTTAAAATCTCCTTAAAAATATGGGTCCAAACTTACAGTTAATGCAAAATTATTTTAGACTCATATTTTCCTATTTAGATTTTTTCTGTAACGTTACTTTTAGACCAGTTATGGTCTGTATATAGCCATTACTTACCTCTTTCTTCTGTGACTAGAATAACAATCTACTACTTCTAATCAGTATTCATTAGTTAGCATTCTTGTGCATACATCTGATGGTAAGAGTGAACACTTTTGTGGATGGATTTACCATAAACTAAGCTCTGTCTAATCTCACTTTCTTACTCATTTAGCCTTCCTAACAACCCTGTGGGCCAGGTACTGTTCTTATCTCCATTTTATAGATAAAGAAACAAAACTACCAAATACTGGAACCAGAATTTGAACCAAGGGAGCCTGACTTTAGGATTTCAGAGCTTAACCATTGCCCTGCACTGCCTGTTTGCGCATGCTGATGATCATGCTGGCAGTGGTGGCCTTGGAGTGGGTCAGGATCTTGGAATGGCTGATGAACGAAAATAGATTGGCTTTTCTGTAAGAACTAGAGGCCTGATGCATGAAATTCGTGCAAGAGTAGGTCTTCCTTCCCCCGGATGCTGGAACCAGCTTCCCTCTGGCAGCCAGGACCGGGCTTTGTCTGGAAGGACATCCAGTCTAATTAGCATGTTATGCTTTTATTATTATGGATTACCTATGTTTTGAAAAAAAATGTATGTTATTACCTCAGTTCAGATAGAGAGCCCATTTGTTTAGTCAGTTGTGAATAACAGCATTTGTTGCATGTGATTCCATTGGTCACGCTTCATTTGTTATTTATTTTATAAATTTCTATCTTGTGATAACAAATACAACTCAATTGCTTACATATTTAAGTAGGTACCTTCAGTCTGTGTGACTTAGCAAACATTCAATAGAATCTACATCCCAAAGACTGACGCGTCTTGGATTCCATTGCAGACACAGCAGCCAGGTGTTGAGTGTCCACCCACACTTGTATCCTTGGCTTCTTTTACCTGAACTGCACATGCTCTGCTAAGGCTGGTCCTCGGGGCTCCACCTGGTTAGCATCTCACCGATCCAGAGATGAAAGGGGGTGTGGGCTTGGTAGGTCTTGGCCTTCCACAGCCTCATTTACCAGTAGGAGCACTGATTTTTGGGGTGGGGGTGGGGGCTGGCTTGCTGGGCCACCTGCCTTTCTGAAGTCTCTCCTTCCACTCTGCCTCTTACTGCTGGGGTTTCACGGGATGGAGGGGATGGAGAGAGAGAGAGAGAGACAGACAGACACACCAGTGGCTTTTGATCCAGGGTCCACATTCTGTTGTTTCTCAATCAAAAAAGGAAACATTAAGGCTGGGGTTTGGATAGGGTCACTAGTTTCAAATTCTGTATTTAAAAATCTTATTTTTGTAAGCCATATGAAACAAAATATTCTTAATACATGGGAAAAGTTTTAAGGTTGGGAGTCCTCCTAATAGTCTTATTTTCTCATTCTTTTTGATGTTGTCACTGGCAGCTTTAGTTAAGCACTTTTCCCAAAATGAGCTTTTAAGATGTGGCCCAAGGGCCCCAAATGGACTGTTTCAGTGTCACTGCTCATGACAGGTGCTGCCAGCCCCTCTGGGTCAGCCATGGGAGTCCCCCAGAGCGTACTGTCTCCTCAAGGGCTCAGGGCAGTGGGTCCTGTGGTGTAATGACCCAAAGGGTGGGAGCCCTGTGCTTTGGAGTCGGTCAGACTTGGGTGCAGGTTGAGTTTCTTAAGCTGTAAAATGGGGACATACTGAGGCTTACCTTGTGCAAGAGTTAGGATAATGTAGGTAATGAGATGCTATAGGAATGGGTATATCATGACAATGATACATGGGTTTTGCCTGACACATAGTAAGACACATCACTTTGCATGCCATTTAATTTGTAAGGTATGGTTGCTGTCGTTTGGGGTCCTACGTGGAACCTCTGTTCCTTTTCCCCCACTGATCCATGCCTCATGGTGGTTTGCCTGCCCCAGGCATGTGCTGTGGGTGTCCTGTAGTTTGCAGCTGTAGGGTGGAATGTGTCTGGTAACCATGCAGTGCCCGTCTCTGCCCCCTGGATCCCTGCAGGCCCTTAGGACAATTCTCAGAGAATTAATAAAATGTGTTTTATGGATGTGAAAGAAGACAACCCCCAGCGAATCCAAATTCCTGGTGTAAAGTGATACCCGGTATGAAGTGCTCTTCCTAAGTCCAGAAAAGGAAGCGCATTTAGAATGAAGTGTGAAAGGTAAAATGCACAGATTTTGCCTTGGCTGCTTGGCCCCAAGGATGTGTTTGCAATGCAAACACACATTGACAGCCACGTCCTGCCGCCCTAGAGGGATTGCTCTTTATTGTGTGCGTCCATGGCCTGCTGAGTGCCAGGCTCCTCAGTCAGTTTCCTTCTGTCCTCAGTTTGGAGCCACCTCGCACCCCTGACCCCTCCTGTGGTTGTGCTGTTCCAGGAGGGTGATTAGGGCACCAGGAGGCAGCCGCTAGCCGCACCTGGTGTCGGTGCCATATGCACGTGGTAGAAGTACAGGCATTGGGTCGTTAGTCTGCTTTTTGTGTTTTGCAATGTTTCTAAGTTAAAGAAGGAGGGATGGTAGGCATTGCCTGTGCTTTACTACGAACAATTCAATATTCATTCTCCAAAGGGTTGGGCCTAGCATCCACTGAAGGCTTGTGAAATTTTCTTTGAATTCTCCTTTTTTTCTTCTTTCCCTTCTTGCAACTATTTGGGTTATATCCCATCCCATAGTGCATTTTATCTGTTTAAATGTAAGAATATTTTTCTTCCCAAATGTTAGAGGAGGATTGACTGGCCTGAAAGAGATGCATCTCTCAGCTTCCCTAACAGTCATGTTCCCCTGGGGGTGCCCCTGGGAGAAGGAGAGTCCTCTCTGCTTTGAGGGAAGGATTTTATGCGGGTGCTGTAGCCATGCTTTGCAGAGTTCACCAGCATGTTAAGGATTAATTCTAATTTCATTGATTAACCTCTATGGAATTTCTAGGAATTGATGGATCTAACTCAGGATGAGGTTATTAGTGTCCAAACCATTCTCTTGAGCCACGGTGGAATGAACAACCCCATCTTCCTAGATTTCTTGTCTTTAGTTAAAATAAAAAAATAGGCCTTTTATATGCCTTCATATGCTCTTTTTCCAGTGTTTTACTGAGAAGCCACCATCATAAACCAGCAGTGACCCAGCTGGCTCTTCGCCTCTCCGTACAGGACTGTGACTTAAACTCCTTTGGGTGGTGGCCCGGGTTTCAGCGTCCAGCTCTGGCCAATGCCCACAGGTACACCCTCACTGACCACCAGGCTCTCATCCCGGGTCAGAACGAGGGGCAGAGAAACCCGAGATGAGGACAGTGTGCTTGAATATTTGACACACTTACCATGGTGCACATTCATATAGCCCCTTGTTGTCACTGCATGGTGTGGGTCTGTCATGACTGTGGGAAATTTTAGTCTTTTAATGGAGAAATGCCTACATTTCACTGAAAACATCATTTCCGGGGCCCCCTGGCTAACTTCGTTCCATCTCGTCTCCTTGAGTGTCCCATTTCTGGGCCTCTCTTGGTTCAGAAATGTCGTCTCATTTTTATTTTCTATGTTTAAACTTTCCTTTATCCTTGATAACATACTGATACTAAGTAGCCTGGCAACTCTTTCTAAAAAACCCCCATAAGTGTCACAGAAGCAGGATGTTGTAGAGCAGCGGTTCTCAACCTGTGGGTCGCGACCCCTTTGGCGGTCGAATGACCCTTTCGCAGGGGTCGCCTAAGACCATCCTGCATATCAGATATTTACATTACGATTCATCACAGTAGCAACATTACAGTTGTGAAGTAGCAACGAAAATAATTTTATGGTTGGGTCACAGCATGAGGAACTGTATTTAAAGGGCCAGAAGCTTGAGAACCACCGCTGTAGAGACTTCCCTAACTGAATCAGCCCCTATGCTTCCCCTGACAGGATGTTTATTGGTTCGCTTAACAAGTAAAGATAACTGCTCAGAGGCAGGAGTTTTTCTTTCAGATTTTCTTTCTTCCAAGGGATGGCTTCTGAAGTTTGTAATTGGATTAACTCTGGAGACAGAGCCAACTATTGATCATTCTGGAGTTCCCCTTGCGTTAAGGTAAATAAACAAAATTAGGGGATATCTGTTTCTCTGTGATTTGACCACAGTGTCTCTGTGTCTTGGAAGGAGAAACTGTCCTCCAGCATTCCCCCATGTGGCACTGTGTTTGAGGCACATTGTTTGGGAAGAGCACGTCATGGACCTTTGCAGACCTGCATTGCTGTTCTCTGCTGCTGGGATTGGTGACATCTGGTTTCCATTCACTTCCCTCGTAAAACGGAACACTCCGTCTTTCTCAAGTCCCCTGCTTCCAGCCCTCGTGTCAAGACCCTTCATTACGGACTACATGTTTATCCCCCCTGAATTGTTATGTTGCAAACCTAAGTGATGGTATCAGGAGGCAGGCCTTTGGGAGGTGATTCGGCCATGAGTGTGGAGCCCTCAAGAATAAGAGAAGAGACCTTCCTGGGCTCTCTCCCTGTTTCCACCATGGGAAGACACAAGCAAGAACATGGCCATCATGAACTAGGAAGCAGAACTTCCCTAGACACCAAATCTGCTGGTGCCTGGATCTTGGACTTGCAGCCTCCAGAACCTCTGTTCCTGTTCCTGAGTTGTGTGCCCGTCGACGAGTCGTTTAACCTCTTCGTACTTCATCTGTGAAATGGTTCATCACTCTTACTCTGTAGGGTGACCGTGAAAATGACAAATGGTGTGGGTCAGACATGCAAGGGGCCTAGCGGAGTGTCCCATTCATGGGAAGCACATATAAATGCCAGTTCCTCCCTAGTCCCCAGTCCTCGTGGGGTCTAGAAGAAGGTCTGTGTGAAACCGGTGCTTGGTAAGCACTGATTGTAAATCCCCCCCAAAGCCTGTATGGTGTGTTGCACCTACAGAATAAATTGGCATAAAACCCTATAGCTGGTCTGTGGGTGCTATGACTCTGGGCCCGTTTCATTGATTTCTATCTTTAGTGGGGGCAGAGAATGTTCCAGACCTCTTACATGTTAATCCCTTCACCCCCTGCCCCCATTGAAACAAAAGAGAAAAATAATTCCTTGTTAGGAAGTGGACAGAAACCCCAGTGTTACTTTTCCTATAATTTGGAAGACATGCCTTTCTACTTTCTTGCTGAGATGATGTGCACAGAGCACAGAATGACTTGCCCCTTCCCCTCTTGTCACAAATCTCTTGAAGGCTGCTAGCTCAATATGCACACAGCTCCAACTTTTCTTCGTTATTTTCAGTAATTTCCCAGAGGCTTTTATTACTTGAGAGCAAAACTTTTGAATAGACTGTGAACGAGGTTTTGCCTGATTTCATTATGTGATTAGAAGTATGAAAAAAAAAAAAAACACACCCTAAAACTTCTCCCATTGTGTCAGTGAAATATAATTCTGTTCAAAAGGTCAAATGTCTGTGATGCCTTCAGGAAGACTCCCGTGGCCTCCCTTTAAAAGTAGGCATGATATGTTTGGAACAAAGTGTTAATGTGTTTTATTTTTCCCCCCTCAAAGGCCTTTCATAACTTGTATTGGGTAGGGAAGGTTGTTTAAGAGTGGTAATTAATTCAGAGTGGTGGTGAGCATGGAAACGTAATCTGACCTTCAAGTACCTTTGAAGAAATGTTAGCAGTGCATGGACATTGACATGTGACAGAGGGAAGAACAAGGAGGTTGTACCAGTCAATTTGATGGATTATTTCAAAATATGGAAAGTAAGTCTGTGTCAGGTTGTGATTCTAACTGAAGTGTTAAAGACTCAGAGAGTTATAAGTTGCGTGTAATCTCTGAGAAGCCCTTAAGTGAGTATTCAAGAGATATCGTCACTAAATAATTGGCATAGCTCATGAGAAGAGTTAAATCAGCTTCTATATTTATCTTGTTGGGCTGCGGAATTAACACACTGGGGAAGGGAAAACTTTCCTGGAAGAAAGTGAATGAGCAAGCTGGGCTTCTCTTCCATGCCTCATTGACACGAAGGAGAGCAGAAATGTAAGTGTTGAACGTTTTGGCAGGAGGAGTTGGTGTGGTGCGAAGTTACAGACTGGGGATGTTGGAGCACCTGAGGCTTTGAACTCCCTGCCCACCTCTGATTCCTCATCTGTGCCCTGATGCTGCCAAGCTAGAGAAGATTTCAGACCCATGCTAATGCTAAGATTTTCATCGTTTCTAGTCCTCTGCTTCTCGGCATTTTCTGTGTGAATCTGTGTGGTAGATGGCTGTCTCCAGTCAAAACAACATTGATTGTCTGTAGTTAGCTGATGCTGTTAGCTCAGCACCCTGTGTGAGATGCACCCATGCCACTGATTGCCACATTTGTTCGTTTTTATTGCTGTGTAGTAACTGGTTGTGGGGACACACTATAATTTACCCATTTTACTGTCAATGAAAAGTGGCAGTTTCCATACTTTTGCCAAACAGCCAGCAACTATACTGTCATTTTTGGATGCACCTGCGCACAGGAATTTTAAGCATTCTCTTCCCCTTTTGAGCCATAACTGTTGCAGGTCCCTATCATTTGGCAAGGTTCGTAAACTTTCAGATGCGCATCCTCACTTACGGAAGGAGTGCTAGCAGATTTGCAGGGTTGCTGCTCGCATAGACATCCTCAGGCTCCCTGTGTAGACACGCTATCAGGGACTAAGTGACCCGTGTTATGGAGAGAACACCATATGGTTTCCAGGGTTTTATTTTATCTTGGTGTACACATGTTTGTTTGTGTTTTATATCAGACTCCCATGAATTCTCTTGGCAGCAGAGAGATCCTAAAGTATAAATACAGCCAGCAGAGCATGCTGGACATTCCTCTTGTGGCCTCTGCCTTTCCTTTGTGCACATACCAGCAGCCCTGGTGACATGTCCCTCCCATGCAGTGCCTGGCTGAAACCCATGCTGGAGAATACCCTATTCCACAGGACCCCGAGTAGGAAGGGACAGCCCCGATATAACATGGCTGTGCCCCAGAGGCTGCCGACAGCTTTGCAGGAGAATCCCAAAGCTGAAGACATTGAGAACGAGACTCCTTGAAGGTTGTACAATCCAACCGTCTCTTTTTAGGGATGGCGCTGTGGGTGTAGAGAGGTATAGTGACCTGTCCAAGTAGAATCCATGTCTGCTCATGTTGCAGCTCGTCCTAAATTATTTATGGATTGAGGGTACGGCAGTATTGAAAGAAGGCTTGACGTGCTCACAATTTATTATCGGTTCTGAGCAGTGAGAGTTTTTAAATTAGTTCCAGAATATGTGATTTTCTGTTCTCTCTTCTTGGCGAGTGGCACACAGCGTCCTCCCCTCGTTGGTTTATGTTCTTGGTGTTGTCATGTGGGCTGGCGGTTTATTTTTGTCCTAAGCACATCACCCTGACATCTAGTTAGGAGCTGTGCTGCTTTGCCTGAAGAATTCTAAATTTCACTTGAGATTTGTTTTGACTACAAATAAGGCAAAATTGATGTCAGTTGAGGGAGTGCATTCACTGTATGGAACTGTCAGTGACCTATGATTACCTCAAGTACTTGGATTTCAACTTTAGGTGCACGCTCGCTTTTAGGCAGCTGCTACAGCCTCAGTTTCGCTTTCTGCCCCTTTTGTTTCTTCCCAGGACTGAAGGCCTGGGTCCTTTGGCACAGTCTATACCTGCCTGTTTCACTGGATGGAAGCTCTAAGAGGCAGGTGATCAATCATAGCACTCGCTATTCAGTTGCTTGTGCTGTGCCGTCATTCTTAGTAGTGTGCCTAGCATCAGTTGGATAGCAGAGAGGTGTGAGATTTCAGGTAGGAGATGAGGTAAGAATTGCATGGTAAAGAGGCAGAATTTTATTTCAGTAAACTCGATCCTGAGTTTTCTTGCCAAGGTGTAGGCGAGTAGAGAGGAGGGAAACTGGTTTCCATCGGGCCATCAAGTCGTGGTATTACTCTAACTGCTGCTGGAGGTGGGGAGACAGTGCAGAGCCACTCTCTCCCATTCACCATGGGGGCAGCTCCTCAGGGGCGCGGTCTCACTGAAGATCATGAATGCACTAATTAGATTTCAGTGGAGGGTGGACATTATTGCAGCCGAGGACAGAGTGGGTTATGTTACTAAGTCAGAGCAAGTTGCCTTTTCTCTCATAGTCTGTCTGTCTGTCCCTCTTTATTGCTTCTCAAAGTCACCCTGCTCCATTTGTCCTGCCATTTCCTTTATACCCCAAACTGTTGTTAAAAGAAAATCACAGAAAAGTTTGAAGTATTTGTTTTATTTGGGGGGGAAGGGGGAAGGTGACATTTCATGTTTTTGTTTGAAAAACGACTGAATTAAATCCTTATAGAAAGAAACAAAGAAACCCCAAGCAAAATCATTCCTGATTTTCCTTTTCAATTTGTTAGGGGTTGTGGTTGTTCATCTCCACTTCCTTTTGTAGGACACTGGAGAAAAATGAGGTGGTGATTGTTGTTGGTAATGAATTTGAATAATTATCCCCACTCCAACATTTTTGTTTTGTGCCTATTTATTGGTTGCTTATTTTATTTTTTTTTAGCAAACATAACTTTGCCCTAGAGATTGTTGAGTACTCCACTTATATTCTAAGTCAAACATACTATTAATGTTGTTACAAGAGCATTAGGAACTTCATATCCTACCAACTTTATTCACTCTGAAAAACGAACATACTGACTCTTCTGCAGAACATGCCGATTTGATGGTACAAAGGTTTGCTGGACCATTACATAAATATTTCTTCCTTCCTTCCCCTTTATTTCTTTTTGTTAATAAAACAATTGAGAGACTCAAAAGACTTCTCCTAGCTCTCCTACTTATTTCCTATCCCTGAAGTAATTTTATATCTTCCACTATTGAAACCTCGGTTTTGTCATCTGAAAAATGGGAGTAGTGATTTTGTCCACCAGGTTTGCTGTGTGGAGTGAAAAGGTATGCAAGGCACTTTCTTCAGGCCTAGCACATAATGAATACTCAATAAATGTTGGCTAGCAGGACTCCTTTTTAGTTACTTGTGCCTAAGGCAGGAAAGGAGCGCAGGGCTTGGGGAAGAGCATAGCTTTTGAAGACAAACAGACTTGGGTTCAGATTTCAGGTCCCTAGCATATGCTGAAAAAAACAGAAGTCAGGAGGAAAAGGGGAAGGTCCAATGTGAGATGGATTAACTCCATAAAAGAAGCCACAGGCATGAATATATAGGAGCTGGATAGTACTGTTGAGGACAAGACATGGTGGACATCACTCATCCCCAGGATAGCCATAGTTGGAGCCAACTCAATGGCTAAAAGAAGCCACAGGCGTGAATATATGGGAGCTGGGTAGTACTGTTGAGGACAGAACATGGTGGACATCACTCATCCACAGGGTCGCCATAATTGGAGCCCACTCAATGACATATAACCCACACAGACAACATATGATGTTAGGTAAGATTTTAAACTTGCCTGAACCTTAGGTTCTTCCACTGAAAATCAGATTCCTATCTGCCTTTTCAGAGTGTTTGGAGGACTAAATGGGATAAAGCATGAAATATTATGGTGTCCTGTTAGTGTTGCCTTTCGGTGTGGGATAGAAGTATAATGCTAAAGGAATAGATAATATTTAAAATTTATTGAGCACTTATATGTACCACACAGAGTTCTAAGTGTGGTCAGAAGTATTAACGTATTTTAGCTTCAGAACAAATGTAAGTGTAGCTACTACTATTCCCATTTTATAGATAAAGAAACTGAGGCACTAAATGGTTAAGCAATTTGGATGTTACTGCTTACACCCTTATTTTAAGTTGCACTCCTAGTGGTACATAAATGGGACACTGAGGGACTTTGCTTCCTGTGCCTTTTCAATGTAAAACATTAGCAGGAGATGATGACAGCATATTAAGTAAGCTTAACCCTGGAAATTCTGGGCTTGTGTGGGAGGCAACCAATTGATGTGTCTCTCTCACATTGCTGTTTCTCTCTCTGTCTCTCCCCCTCCCTTCCACTCTCTAAAAAATCAATGGAAAAAATATCCTTGGGTGAGCATTAACAACAACAATAACAAAAGTATATGAATCTAGCTGTTTTAGACATTGTACGTACCAGTAAGGGTTGGATGGTACAGACTTGGACAAATAAGCTGCCGTTCCCAGCCTGTCTCCTTGTTCATAAAGTGGGTTTGAAATAGCCATCTCCATCTCATGGAAAAGTTGTGAAGAACACGCTGATGATACAGGCGAAGAGTAAGATTTGTACCTGGCATGCATGCAGGTGTTAATTAATGGTAGTTGTCATTTGCGTGGAAAATGCTTGAAGTTATGTTTGTCTGACTAGTCACTGAGGGTTATTTTGGTGCATGTGGGGAACAGGGATGGAATTGGGTTTGCATTTAATCCATCTTTGTTAGCTGAAAAATAAAATCAGAAAGATTTAAAAAATTGTGTAGAAAGTAATCTCTTTGATGGCTTTCCTTTCATTCTTCCTAGGGCATTTTCCTAGGGACATTTTAGTTTTGTATGTGATTGTCTGATCTTTGAGAGGAGAGTGTATGTTTAATTCCGTTGTCCTCTCCAGAGGGAAGGGTTAAAGTAGAGGCTTTTGCCCTGTTGGCTCACATGGAATGAAGGAGAGAGAGCATTTTACTTTAAATCTTCACTTTCTCTTCTTACTGTCATTCCTTTGTCCCTCACGTAGATTGACAATGAAGCGTGTCTGGTCCTTTGAATTCTGGTCCAAAGGTGCTTCAACTACACACCTGAAGCTGGAAGGGAAAGGTGATCATAAATAGTTTGGGGGGCACTGTAGATCACACCCCAGCCCTGTATGTCTCCCCTGTGGCTGACTTTCTTATGTCTGTGCAGTGGTTTTGAGGAAAGCAAAGAATGGCCATTGTAGGGTTATGGGGGCACTCGAGTCGAGTTAGTGCGGCCTTTTATGGATACGTGACTTGAATTGTTGACATTGGGCTCTGACAAATGGTGAGGAGAGTCTCTAAAGAAAGCAGGATATCTGAGTAGTTTTCCTTTTATTTTAGAGGAAAGATATCAAGAAATAAGAGAGATAGAGAATCTATGTCAGTAAATGCTGGGGGGAAATAGTTTCTTTCTGGGTTTGTCAAATTATGCATTTGGTTGGTTTCTGAACGAGGTTTTAGGCTGTGGTGGTCCACTTATCAAGTTCTCCTGAAGGAGATATGGGTCCGCTTTCCAAGGATTGCTGCCCAGCCATTGTGTGAGTGGGTCCATGCTGGATCCTGGCAGCCGAGCGCAGCACCTTCCTGTATAACCCGTGGGCTTTCTGCAGTTACCTGTTCCTAATGAGCTTGGAGGTGAAAAACCTTTTTGTAGGAGTTCCTTTTCAACAGGAGGGTATGTTTTCTGCTTTTTAAAATCATTATTTTATTTTAAAGCAAATCTGACTTGCTAACCCCTGAGGCTTTCTAAGAATGTTCTTCTGTTTGGCAAGTTTCCTTGCTAGTTTATTCTGCTTCTTTTGTTGTATTTTCCTGCAGCTGACATTTTCAGGACAGAATGACTCCCAAGCGTGAATTTCAGAGTTCAAAAGCTGGAGAAGAAAATTGCATTTTCTCCCTCTGACGTGCAATTAACTTTGACTCTGACAAAGCTTCACTCACCTGCTGGGATGTGGGAGACGGTTGTCAGGGATTTGGAAGCCGCATAATGAAATGAATGGTCTGCCCTGAAACTGCTTTCAAACACACACGCACTCCACTTCCTCAAGCACACACACGCGCGCGCACACGCGCACATACACACCGCCATGGATTCCACGGTCGGGATAATCCTTCAAAAGTCACCTACAGTTTAGATAGTAACTCTTTAAATATGCCAAGTGTTTTTCAAAACCAGGAGATTATAAAGTGCATCCTTGTGCAGTTGTTTCAACAGAGCCCTCAAGCCAGCAACTAGGGAAGATAAATCCCAGAGAGAACAAGCTAACCTGCGCAATTGCAGTTCAGGTGGGGCAGGTGCAGTGTTCAGCTGCTTTGTGACTTCACATTCCCAATGAGGTAAGGATGGGATAGTGTTACTCTGCACTCCTCCAACTGCGAAGCCCAGGAATAAGCACTTTTGATGCATCTGACTCCTCCTGTACCCCTCCTGCCTCCTGATTGGCAAGAGGTCAGAGGGCTCTACTTCCATACTAATCAATAACTGCATGATCTTGGGCAAGTCATGTAGCATTTTGTTAGCAGCTAGCGTCTCGAGAGCAGGTGCTGTGCTGAGTGCCATGCACTTTCTTATTTAATCCGCTCATGAAGCCCATGAGTTTTGGGGTATGTCTTGTTTTTACGGATGAGAAAACGGAGGCTTAGAGCACACCCAAATTTAACAGACTCCGACACTACCTGTAAACTGCAACACATCTGGCATGTATAATAACTCTAAACTTGTTGCCCTCAATGCATAGCTTTCTATACATATACACATATATGTAGAGAGAATGATAATTGACTGACTCTCAATGGGAGAAGTTGACTATCCACTGACATCGTGGGAAAATTTAACTCGCCTTTGCTAGTAGTTGAAATATCAAATGGGCAAACAATAAAGTAGTAAAGATACAGAAGCTTAATCTAGTGGACATGGCTAGAACACACTTCCTGTTCCTGAAGCATGCTTATTCTTAAGCAAATGTGGGACATTGATGAAAAAAAAAATGATTACGTTCACCCTTCAATGGATTTTTAAAACTCAGTGTCATATGGCCAACTTAAAACAAACAAACTAGTGAAGTTAGAGATGAAAGACAGAAAGACAAGTAAATGTCCCAGGGCTCTGCGACTGCAAGATGCTCTTCCATTCCTCTTGAGCGTACAGACCCAGCTGGGGAGCTCGCAGGCCTGGGGCGCTGACCTGCATGCTGAGCAGTAGAGAAGCAAGTCTGCTGTGGATACCTGAGGTTTACTGGGGGTGAGATGCTGCTCCTGTTTCCTTTCCGGGGGCCTGGGTGGAGGGCTGTCCACTGTGGGAACTACTCTGTTTCTCAGCCAGGTCTTTCACAAACAGAAATCCTTACCCTTCCAGTGTCTCAAGGGGGACAGCCCTGAAAACCACCTGGGACCCCTTGGTAATGGGAATTTTGGGCTTTTCCAGCATTCCTGTGCCCTGATAGCATAGCCTTTTCAATGCTGGGAATTAAAATGTCTCATTGCTACATAAATTAAAACCATCGACTTTCAAAAAGCTGTGACTAGGAGCTTTGTAAAAGGAGAATTTTCTACTCCAAAGTTGTCTCTTACTGTAACAGTTCCCATCCTCAGAAGGACGTGTGTGTGTGTGTGTATGTGTGTGTGTGTGTGTGTAGGAAGCAGCTTTGGTTTCCTTGTTGGAGCTCAGTGGTGCTGAGGAAGTGTGTGGGTAGAGAAAACCCAGGCCTGAGAGCCAGGGAGAGTTGTGTCTCCTGGGATGAAACCCAGTGGTTTCTCCTCTCTTGACCTCAGACACCAACCTTGGAGTAGATTCTTAAAGAGTAGATGAAATTATGTATTTTTGAACAGCTCTGTGTCTGGCATCAAGTCAGTGTCGGTAAATGATATCTACTGAGACTAGAGTAACCTACAACTTCATTCCTCATTAATTCAGACTCACAGCTTAGAATTTGCAATCAGTTGTTGCATTCATGCACACATTATATATTTGCTTTTTATTCATTCATTTTTTTGGATGTTTAAGAAACTAGCTGGTTGCTCAATGGGTAGTGCGTTGGCCTGAGGACTGAAGGGTCCTGGTTTCGATTCCAATCAAGGGCACATGCCTGGGTTGTGGAGTCGATCCCCAGTAGGGGGCGTGCAGGAGGCAGTCAAACATCATCACTGATGTTTCTCTCTCTCTCTCCCCCTCCCTTCCTCTCTGAAGTCAATAAAAATATATTTTTAAAAACAAGAGAGAAACTGTGGCAGGATCTGGAAGTTCAAGTTGGTTTCTACTGTCTAGGATGAGCTTCTTAAGCAGGTGAGTAGAGAGGAGCTTAGAATCAAAGGATTTGAGTTAGAAAGGACCTTCCTTTTCATATTCAAGGGGTGGGGGGGAAGGCCCACAGAATGCAAGTCATAAAGTTAGCCAGCTAGGACAAGCGTAGTCATCGCCCTGCTCATCACCATAGTATCTGTGTGCATTAATTCATGTCACAGCATCTTTATGAGAATGCTGCTGCTATTCCAATTTTCCTGTGAGAAATCTGAGGCTTAGGGAATGAACAGCATTCACTCAAGGTCACGTGGCTCCTGCCGTGTTCTGTCTGGTCCCGCCCTCCTAACCAGAGCCCTACACTGCCTCTTTGATATGTTTAATCTACTTAGTAAAATTAAGTTACTAAAGGTAGCTATGTGCCCCAGGCAAGGGATCTTCTTGCACAAAATGAGGATCATGGGTAAAATGTTCCCAGAACTCCCTGGAATATGTACCAGTCTCTTAGAGATGATTTAAAACCAGCAAGGGATTAACTTGTGCATACAAATTTATGTGACTTGGTTCTACTGTCATGTACTGAATGCATCCCATGTTCACTTCAGAAAGGGGGTTCTTCACTAGGCCCCTGGGTCCCTATTCACTAGGTCCTCACCTTCTCTCCCCTGTCGTATTTTCTCAGGCCATTGGCAGAACCGTACTTGAGGTTGGTACAATTTCTTTTCAGTGGTAATTTTAGAATTCCGTTTGGCCTTTTCCTCGGGTATCAGAAACTGGTGAAAATGTATTGCAGTCTCCCTTTTCTTGACAATTTTGACTTCCTCTGCTTTTCCTTAATATCACATCTTCAGTAATAGCACCAGATTCCTTGCAGAAAACGGGAGATTGACATAGACATTTTATCTGGAAGGACCCCATAAGGGAGTCTAAGGGTTGAGGAGACTAAGTCCCAGACAGGTGGTCTCCCCTCGGATGCCACTGGTGAGCAGCAGAGCTGAGGCCTGGCTTGGTGCCCTCATTGCCCGGATCCACAACACCCGCCTCTCCTTCAGGCCCTGCCTGGTAGCATCTTGCTGAGGCGCTCTGCCAGTCTGCTATTCAGAACACTCTGCATTTTGGTGTTGATCTATAGCTCTGCTGCCCTCTTGCATTAATGGTGGGAGTGGGGCACAAGGGGGTGGGTGGGAGTGGCCACGATGTGGTTGGTCATGTAGATTGTTTGTGCATGTATTTTTTTCTTTAAGCAATATACTCAGTGAGCAAACTAAACAAGCAAAATGTTTAAGAAAACTAATCAGTATGTATTTTTCCAAAGATCAGAAAACACTGCATTACCTTTGAATTTGCACTCATGCCAGTGTATAACCATTATTCCCAGGCACTGTGGCTCATGGGTATGCACATGTGCACCCCTGGAGCCCACTTCTGCCTCTCCGCAGAGTCTCATCTGAGTCCCCTCTGACACCAACACCAGGATTCTGCTCTGGGGTGACCTGGCCCATCACAGTGGGGGCCCCTTCCCACGAAAGGTCAAGAGGCATTCTCCTCTGCTGGGCAGGATCCCTCCAAGATTGTAAAGGTGTTCTGTCTCCAAATAGAAGCAAAACCTTAAAATATCATGTCTCTATTAGCATAGGCTGCTGGCTGTCTCTATCTCTCAAGTGGACTTTTCTCAGACCCTGTCCCAAGTGATCTGTTTTTGTGTGGAAGTTTGGAAAAGCTCTCCGTTTCTGTGTGAGAGGTAACGGAGGGGTGACAGAAGCCATGTGCACAGACAAGCCATGAGCAACTGAAAAGTTAGGCTGGGGGAAGTTCACAAGTCTTAAGTATATGTGTGAGCTTTGCAGTCCATGTGCATATCCACCAATTAACAGTCTATGCTTAGAGTCTGTTAGAGTCTGTGTATTATATGTGGTTCTACAATGTACACACTTGCATACAGTTACGTTCACATGTGCACATTTAGTACCAGAGAGAGCTGAACCATGAGCTTCCTGCAGGTGCTTGGGAAGGCCTCAAGGGAAATTTTTAGGGAATGGGCCCTGCAAGGTAGATTGGATTTTGGACTTGTAGGTGAGGAATGCATAAAGCAGCCAGTGGAACTGGGGAAGCTGTCAGATGTTGGTATCAGAATCTGAGGTTTTATGGATTATTTTTTTAAATGGTTGCTTAATATTAGGATTATTTTTTAAATGGTTGTGTCATATTGATGCACCATAACTTATTTGCCCAGTCCCCTATTGATAGATATTTTTGGTCTATAATATTTTGCTACTATTAATTAATATTTATGAATAAATAGCACTTTGTATATATGTAAATTTATGTATAAGATAAATTCCTAAAAGTGGAATCATTGGATCAAAGGAATATAAGTTTGAAAATTTGATAGTCACTACCAGATTTCTTTCTTTGTTGACTTTTTTCTTTTTGACAGATGAAAAATCATGTTTGTTTGTTAGTTGTTTTTTTTTAATTTTGAATTTGAATTTTTCTTTTTAGTGGAGTGGAGCATCGTTTTACTTGTTGAAGAACTGTCTTATTTTTTTCTGGCAATTGTTTAAACTTTTGTGCCTTTTTTCCTATTAGGTTGTTGGTCTATTCTCATCAATTTGTTAGAGTGCTTATATACTAAAAAGTTAGTCTTTGTTGTTTGAGTTGGAATTTTTTCTCGTTTATCACTGGTTGTTGGGCCTGTTTTATAGCATGTATTGCCATGTATATTTTAAAATAATTAGAGTTAGTTAAATTTATCCATTTTTTCCCTCATATGTGTCACACTTGGGCCTTATTCACTCACCTTGAAAACGTGAGAGATTTTCTCCACCCCCAGTACTGTTACGGATTTGTGCTTCATCCCCTGAATTATGATCTCCAAGCCAGAAGTTGCTCAGGAGTTTGTGTTAGAGCCTTAGAGAATCCTCAGAGTAAGTATGGGTGTCCCTAGGCAATGAGTGACCTAGGCTTACATAATGGAAAGAACAGTCTATAGTCTATGCTTCTTCAAATTTCACTCACTGGGAATAACTTGAACTTACTGGAAGCTGAATGAACTTTCGTTGGGCCATTGGATTGTATTTGTTGCCCAGTCCCAGCCACCAGCCAGCTGCTCAGCACAGCCCCATGCAACATGCCGCGCGATTTCAGCCCTCTTGGCAGTTGTAGCCCTGTCCTGGGAAGTGGGGCTGAGAGCACTTCCTGAAATATTCCTACAAAAGAGACCAAATCTTTTCTTTCTTTTTGTGTGGAAAACATTGCTTGTGCATCACTTGGCAAAAAATGATTTGGCAATAGGACCATGCTGTTCTGTACTTGGCGTTTGTGAATTTGCTGCCTTGAGTTGAGAGGGCTCTGAATGTCGTGTTAAAACCATGGTTGCTCACCTGCTGTATAACTTTGGGCAAGACATCCAACTTCCCTGCTCAGCTCTACTTTAGCAAACTGAAAACTACAGCCCTAACCGGTTTGGCTCAGTGGATAGAGCATCGGCCTGCGGACTGAAAGGTCCCAGGTTCGATTCCGGTCAAGGGCATGTAACTTGATTGCGGGCACATTCCGAGTAGGGGTGTGCAGGAGGCAGCTGATTGATGTTTCTCACTCTGTATCCCTCTCCCTTCCTCTCTGTAAAAAAATCAATAAAATATATTTATAAAAAAACACACACCAAAAAAAAAAAAAACAAAACAACAAAACCCTAAGAATTGCAATGCTTGAGTTGTGAAGAGAAAATTAAGTATTGAGTCTAATAATTCTCATGTAACTACTTACATCCGAGTAGGCAGTTGGCCTCAAATTTTTGTGCGCAGGAATCTGTTAAATATGTGTATTTCTGGCTCCAAACACATATATTTTCATAAGCATCTGAAGTTATTCTGAAGCAGGTGGCCATGTTCCACGCTTAGAGGAACTCAAAACTAACTCACTTCGAGTTAGGACAGTCAGGGAAAGCTGGTGGGGATGCATTCCTTTGACTCCATTGCCCAGCCCTCCTCCCTCGTCACCTAACAGTGATCCATTTGATCCCACTTACATTTAGTTGTGAGAGCCCTGATTGAGGTTTTTAGACTCTCAGGACCATTATATACACACACACATGCACACACATACACATTCACATTTATAGAGACCAAGGTGATCTGCTTTTTTTTCTGAGATAGGATATAATAGTATTTTTCTTTCTCATTTTATTGATTATTTAGCAAAAAAGTCCATGCCCTATGGGTAATACCAAGAGGATTTGAATCCTGACAATATTTATGTGTCTTTATGGGAGTTTGCAGGTGTTAACACCAGGCCAACAGGCTTTCCTGGCACGCTGCCCAGGGAGAGAAGTTGGTTTTTCTGTACAGCAACCTGTGGGCAGCTGTTTGGCAAGGCCCCCTGGAGCAAGCCCTGTAAATTACTGAGTTCATGATGTGCCAAGCACCCCATTCTGGCTTTAAGGTTCAGGTGATTAGCTGCTGTTTGCTCATGGCATGAACCAAAGGCATTTGCTGATAATTGTCTTTACCAGTGGGAGCTGGGTGGCTTGGCTGTGGAATAGTGTGTACAGCGCTTCCCAGCCATTAGTGTGGACATCAATCACCAGGGATTAAAATACAAATTATGATATAGCAGGTCTAGGCTGGGGCCTGAGGGTCTGCATTTCCAACCAGCTCCCAGGTGGGAGGTCCAGGGATCTCCCTTTGAGTAGAAGGGGATTAGGAGTCAGACAGACCTAGAGGTAAAGTCTGGCTCTGCCACTCCACGGGTGTTACCTGTGTGCCTTTGTTAAAGTGCTACTTTGTCCGAGCTTACCTTCTTCTTTTTTTTTTTTTTTTATGATTGGGACAATACAATTGATTGGGATAATCTATGTAAACACCTAGCTGGACAAATGTGAGCACTCCTCCAACTAGACAATACTTTATAAATTAGGAAGTAAACACCAATAATTGGTTCAACATCTAAACATGTCAGAGCAATACATTTTGAACAAATCAGAAGGCTTCCTGTTTCCTCAGATTTTTTTCAAGTACCAAAAGAGAGATTTGGAGGATTAGGTAATGCCTGGGGTCAAGATGTTTTTCCTTGTAAACACTTGTCTATTGTTCATCGGTTTTGAAACCTCTAAGAAAAATGTATCCATATGAACACCCTGTGTTGACCAGTATAATGTAAGTAATGCTAGTTTGGTCAGATAATTAAGATTTATGAGAATTAGGATGTGAGGGGCGATCTGGCTGCGACATCTGTCACCCCATTTATCGCCAGGGTTGATTTGGCTGATCTGGCTGGCTAGGCGTGTGTCCCCCTCCTCCCTCACCGATCCATGTGCGTCCCTCCTGAAGCTGCGTGCTCGGTCGAAGAGGACGACCTCCCCAGAGGAGAGGACCGGTCTTCGGTCAAGGGTATACGAGTAGCTGCACTCCCCTGCTAGAACCTCCAAACAAGCTCTCAAGATTTATGAGAATTAGATTTTTTTGATGCACAGCTTTCCTAATGTGATATGTAGAAACTAACTTCTAATTTAATTTTTTTTGTAGCCTCTTTTTTGGGAGTTATATTTGTGATTTTGATAGAGGCAGTTACCTGTATTATTTCTGCTAGTCTGCAGGAAATTAGGAGACACGGGCCCTAAACCTGTCTCTGCCACTCACTGGCTCTGCTTCCTTGAGTAAGTAACAAGTCTCTGAGATTCAGTTTGATCCTTTGCTCTACATAAGCTCCAAGATTGCCAAAGCTTGTCTGCCCAGTTCACTGCTAGCTATAGCTCAGAATAGGCGCTCAGCAACGATCTGTTCCATGAATGAGGGAATTGGTTAAGGCCAATTTCATGTGCCTTTGAATCACCCAGGGATCCTCCTGAGACAGTTTCTGACTAATAGGTTTGAGGTGAGGCCTGAGGTGCTGCTGCATTTCCAACCAGTTCTAGGTGATGCCGATGTTGGTTTGTGCATTACACTTTGAATAGCAAGTCTCTAGATGAGATTGTCTGTTCTGTGATCCACAGAAATCTGTAATGTCTTTCTCAAGGTCGGTTTTTAGATATCAACTTGTTCATTGAAACTGAACAAGTAAGCTCAGGGCTCTTGCTGTCTTCACCTAAGCACTGTCTGGCTCGTGGTTTTCATGTTTCTGACCATTTATTTAGTTCACATTTCTTTATAGCGTTGGTTCTCTGGGCGGCAGCAACAGCATCACCCGGCAATCTGTTAGAAATGCATCGCAGACGCACTGGAGCAGACACTCCAGGGAAGGTCCCCACTCTGTGTGCCCGCCAGCTCCCCAGGGGATTCTGACGTTGGGGAGCCACTGCACGGCCTTTGATAGAGGCAGTTACCTGTATTATTTCTGCTGGTCTGCAGGGAATTAGGAGATATGTAGCATGGGGCTAGTGGGCATTAAGGCACCTCTCTTGACTCACGGGGCATTTCAGTATCTTAAAACCAAATGAAAGTTGATAGGAAAAATATGTATTTGGAAACTTGAGTAGCCTTTAGTGAACATCTCTGGGTGAGTGGAAAGTAGATATAAATGTGATTTCACTGGTTCAGAGCCACATTTCTGTGGATGTGTATTAAGATCACTTTTGTCTGTATCCTTCTTACTGTTCTGTGGGGAAATCAGAGACTCAGCTACCCCCTGAACCTCCTGCAGGGCTTTTAGAACTACTGGTGCTCAGGCCCTGGAGCTTCTGATATAATTGACCTGGGGTGCAGCATGGGCAGGACTTTTAGAAGCTCCCTGGGTGATCCTAGTATTTACCTAAAATTGAAAATTGCTGGATTCAATGAATATATCACTTGGTTGTTTTCCTCTGTATGTTTTAAGTTTATTTTTAATTTCCATTGAATAACTCTTTTGTATGTGTATGTATGGGTTTTGACAAATGCATAAAGTTACAAAATTGGCACCATACGAACGATTCCCAGCATTTGGTTTTCATAAATGCTCTTTTAGAGTTTTCTTCCTTAAAATGTAAAACAGAAAGACGTGACCTTCATTTGATATTTATTATCATTGTTATTATTGCTGTCACTCTCTGAACTCCCATATCTTAAAATAAGTGTAAATTTTAAAATTGTGCCCTTGCCTTATTTGCTATACAGAGGTTTACGGTTTTGGAGAGCATTTATAACTACAGATGCCAAGGCCGTACCCCAGACCAAGTAAACCAGAATCTCCAGGGCGGGGCCCAGGCATTGGCCTTTTCAGAGCTGCCCAGGTGTTACCATGGGCAGCCAGGCCTGAGCGCCACTTCTCTGGTTCTCCCAGGAAGTACCTCTGGGTCAAAGGTCACGATTCATAGCAAGGCTCATATCCCTTTTCTCGGCTGTTGGTACTTCATTTTTTATTCTGTGGCACCAATTTGAGTTCAGTTTTGAAAAGAAGAATTCAAGGAAAATGACATCAGTTATCAAGGGTGGTTAAGTATTATTCATACATTGTGTATTCTTGCTTACTTGTGGTGAAATACTGTTGATCTATACAACACTTTTGTTCGACTTTCCCCCGTGGCCCTCTGAGCAGCGTGGTCATCATGCAGATAGTAATGGTGCAGTCTGTGCAGCGGCAGTGGGGAGGTTGTCTTGGTGCTGTCGCAGGCTTACCTGGGCGTTTCTTGTGGGAGTGAGGGAAGCCATGGGTGGAGGCTCTGTGCTAGGCTTTGTAAAGTCAGTGAGATGCTTTCTTGACTTATCTGTTTCCAACAGTAGATGCTATAAGTATAGTTTTTAGAAAGTGTTTTCTAAGTAAGTAGTGATCAAGGTACACCTTCACCTCTGAGACTAACAGCTGCTTGATATTCAGGGGCTAGGGGCTAATTTTCCTACAGAATTTATTTAATCTAGAAGCTGAACCAGCTTGCCTGAAGGTGCTCGGCTCCTGGAAGGTGCTCGGCTCATGCTTTATATAAAGTTTCTAAAAATGTTTTATAGAAGATCATCTCATTAGATGCATCGAGCCGACCCATTTTATGGATGATAAAACAGAGCCTCAAGAGAAGGGATTTACTTGTTCACCCAGTGGTTAGGTTCATCCGAGAATTGGGATGATGATGAAAAATTTACAAAGGATGGATTCAGAGGGATAGTTCTATTAAATTCAAGCCTGATTGATTGCCTGGCTCCCCTACTATTGGGAATTTTCAATCTTAAGAGCCCAGTTTAGACATTGAATCAAGTTGCACTTGCCTTTTTATGGCATTGTGGTGATTCCACATTTCTTAACCGCTTTCTCCAGTGACAACAGCTTTTCTTCCCCTAGGCCTTGAAGAACACCAACCAGCCTTTTCTTCTGATAACTGTTTTTCCATTTATCACGTCCATTTATCAAGAGTTTAAGCGTAACAGCAATTAATGGCTATGTGGTATTGAGCACTTCTGCCCCACTGGCCCTTATTCTTATAGGGCTGCTGAAAAATATTATCATCAACATTCTGTATTAGCTATAACATAATTTGTCTAAGCCCTCAGAAGTGTTAGATGAAAACTCAGCTGTGTCCAATGAATAAGTTATTTCCAAGGTTTGGAATGGAAAGGCCTTTCCATATACTTACTGGGACAAATTCTGTTCCCAGTGGCCTTGAGGGATCCTTAGATTTGGGATCTTAGTTTGATTTTTTACAACCATAAGGTTCCTTGTGCACTTTCTACAAGGCGAAGAGAGATTAGTTCTATCAGTAAATTAGAATGTTAAACCTTCCCCTCTAACCTCTTTCTGTGTGAAGAGAAATATCCCTACTTGACAGACTTACACCATTTGTGAATCAGTAAACTTAGGACTGTCACTCCAAAAAATTGTTAAAAATTCTAAGAACAAATAGAATGGTTTTTAAAAAATCTGGGAGAAGATGTATTTGGTTTGATTTACCCTGGAGAGAAGACTAGCCTACTGATTACCATAATAAAACATCTGTATTCCTTAGGCGAACATCAAGTGACAATAGACCTTAAAGTACCAGAATCCTGCAGCTTAGCCCTGGTGGGGGATTTAGGGTGATTTAGTTATGATTTGCAAAGAAAGAATGCCAGTGGAATCTAAATTTTAAGGCTAACCTTAAAGCAGAAACCATAGCTTATCTTTAGGGAACAATTTGATGACTTCCTCTCTCTGGTGCCTTCCACCTCCCCACACCTTAGTCAAATTAGAAGCAGACAAATTCCAAGGCAGTGCTGATTGGGAGGCACACTTTCTCAGAAGCATTTTTTAAAATTTTTATTGATTTTTTACAGAGAGGAAGGGAGAGGGATAGAGAGTTAGAAACATTGATGAGAGAGAAACATCAATCAGCTGCCTCCTGCACACTCCCACTGGGGATGTGCCCGCAACCAAGGTACATGCCGTTGACTGGAATCGAACCCGGGACCTTTCAGTCCACAGGCCGATGCTCTATCCACTGAGCCAAATCGGTTAGGGCAGCATTTTTGTTTTTAGGCATGTGTGTAGGATGTGGGGCTTGGAGAAGGTTGCCTTATTATATGATGTGTATGCCAAGATTGTGTGGTGGGTGGGATTGGCATGTACCTTGACCCACTGTGTTTTTAATAGATCTCTTGATGGTGATGATGGCATTTCTAGCAAATACATCACTGAGTGGGCCCAGGTCCGGAAAAGGACAGCTCACGGGATCGGGGTGATGCTGCATCATCAGTGGGAAGAGGATGCTTGAGAGAAAAGGAGTCTGCTTCAGTTTCAGAGAAGGCCTGATAGGGGATATGATTAAAGTCAGCTTCTCACTAGGAAGGTCATGACCAGCATGAGCACAAGCTTGTGTATCAGATACCTGAGCACCCGGATGAGCAGGAAGGAGGGAGTTTCAGTGCCTGATGGGTGCTTAACCCGAAGGACACATTACCTTGGTGGATCAGCCGGACATCTAAGCATCTACTGACCATCAAGCATTCCAGGGAGATTGACATCCAGCTGGCTACCATCTTACCCTTTCATTGACTGTGTTTGTTGAATAAACATTACCTGAAGCTCTACTGTGTGCCAGGCCCTCTGTTAGGCACAGGAGACTAAAAAATAGTAAAGGTATATTTTGACTTAACTAGTAAACCTCCAACTGTTCATTATGTAGATATATTTAAGCATTCTCCCTCAAACTCAGTCCACATAAATTCACCATTGTGTCCATTAAACATAAAAAAGTAAAATTTAAAAAATGAGTAAAGGTCCTAGCCTTTCAAGGAGCACTCCATAAAATTGGGAGGAAAGAGACCTAACAACCAATCATTATAAAATGATGTGGGGGGTGTGCAGAGAGAGAGATGTGCAAGGTATTATGGGGACCCAGAGTGTGGTGCCCAGCACAGTTTTGGGGTCAATACATTTTCACAAAAAGCCTTCTAAAAGGAGGTAAGAAAAGGAAAGTTAGCCATAATCAGGCTGCTTAGGGACCCTGGCCAGGGTGTTGAGGGAGAAAGACATTTCAGACAAAGGGTAGGAGGTGAGAAAATCCTTGCAGAAGACAAGAAGCTGTGCTTTTGGAAGTCAAGAAGTTTTGTGTTATTGAGGTAGTAGTAGTGGTGACAGACTTGAGAGATAAGGGAGTTCCAGAGGACAGCAGTGTAGATGTGATCCTGAAGAGGTTTAGGCAGTGAGTTCACAATGCATAACCTAGTTGGGAAAACAAAATTAATATACTCGTGAGGAAAATCAAGGAGTGCAGGCAGTAACAGTGCAAGATACCAGTGTATTTATTGTCCCTAAGGGAATTTATGGGGGGAAATAGGGCTTTAGAGATGTTTCCCTATTTTTTTTTTTTAACATGGCACCTGAACTCTGCTGTCCTGTCGGTGTTTGCTGCAGTCACTGTGGACGGCAGAACAGAGATGGATACTGTTCCCACGCAGTTGAAGGGAGGTTTACCTGTTGTAGGAACCAGGCCAGGAGCTTATGAAGTCAACAGTAAGAGGCTGACTCAAGTGTCTGCCTGGGCTTGCTGACCTGCCTTGCTGCTGCTTTCCTGGGCTGCCGATGAGGGACAGTGATCAGCAGAGGGTGGCGGGAGGACAGAACTATCAGGGGTGTCCCTGAGGACACTTCTGTAGCAGTGTTATGGGTAATGCGGTTTCCTTGCACTATCCTCTCTACCTTTGTGTATGTTTAAATTTTTTTTCTTAAATAATTTAAAGTGGCAAGAATAATCGCTTCATAGTATTTGTGAGAATTCAGTGAGATTGAACACAGAAGCTAGGATCTCCTCACACAGTGCTGTGACCAGTGGGTTAGACTTGGAATAATTGGCTACTCTCCTGACCGAATGTCGCTGTTCCTTTGCCAATCTGTTTTTCCTGGCTCTTGCCTTTCTTGGATCTTTCTCCTGTTTCCAGTCTGGAATTTGCCCTGGCGATTTTGGACAATCTGGATTTTTTGGCTTTGACGCTGGATAGTACTTGCAAGGCTATGACAGTATCTTTTATTTTCTCGGCTCCTCTTGCCCAGGGAACCATCTCTCCTGACCACCCCGGTCCTAGGCCCTTGCCCCAGGTCAGTGCACTTGACTGGAATCTTATTTGCCCAGGTACCCGTTGTGTTGTGTGTGTTGGAGGTTGAGGCAGGGGCTCAGATGGGAAGAGAATGAGCCAAAGTCAGCACAATTGGTAGTATCCCCTTTTACCTCCCCTGGGTCTTTCTTGAAATGTTTGGGAAGACGTAGCTTTTCATTGCATCATATTTTTATTTGTTTGTTTATGTGCGCATGTGCAATAGTAACGTCTGACGCAGTGTGCCCACTGACATGATTGTTTATTTATTATAACATCAAAGAAGTTTGTTTTCATTTTGCATTAAGCCTCAATTATCAGTGACTTTCAACCGTTTTATGTCTTCTGGCTGCTCCAGATGCTTTCCTAAGCTGTGGGTTATTTGTAAATAATTTGTTTACTATGCTAGGTGAAAAGGCTATTTAAAAGAACTCTGGTGAATCTTTTTAAAAGAAGCAAACACTGTATAAGACTTGTTAAGTGCCAATGTGCTAGGCCTTTCTTGTCCCTCATTTACCTGTAAGGTAATCTTTTGAAATAATTGACAGCTCCATTTTTAGTTTTCCAATGTCACACACCTGGTATATCCTAGGATTCTTTTGGCTGTAAGCTGAAGAAAACCTACCTCAGATTGGTTTAAATAATAAAGGGAACTGAGTGGTCCCTGTGATCAAGAAACCCAGCCATGGGATGTGCTTCAGGTATGGTTTGTTCTAGGTGCATGTTGGTATTTGGGGCTCTAGGTCCATGTCTCTAAAGGCCTTCCAGTCCGAATGTTCTCAGAGACAGCGAGGCGTCCTGTCAAGTCTCTATCTTTCTCTCTCCTAAAGGCATTAGGGAAGTTGCCTGTAGACCTCTATATAGCAATTATGTGTGTTCTTGGCGTTGGTTAATCTCCATTTGAGCCTGCTCTCCTGTATTTTAAGATTCCTTGAAAATGTTCTTTGATGAATGGATAAAGAAGGTGTGGTGTATATATACATTATTCAGCCATGAGAAAGGAAACCCGGCCATTTGCAACAACATAGATGGGTGAACCTTGAGGTTATCATGCTAAGTAAAATAAGTCAGAGAAAGACAAACACTGTATGATCCCACATGTGGACTCTAAGAAAACTTAAGTCATAGAAATAGAGAGTAGAATGCTGGTTGTTTGGTCTGGGAGGTGGGGGAACTGGGAAGATGTTCCTAAGGGTGCAGACTTTCAGTAGGAGGATATACATTTTGGGGATCTCGTGTACACTACATCAACTATAATTATACTGTGTTAGATTTGAAAGTTGAAAAAAAAATTCTTGTTTCTCTAGACCTTTTAATAAATATCGTGGTGTGTTCTGTCAACATAAGAAACGTCCATACCGATAAGAATTTTTTGTTTATTTGAGCCAAACTAAAGACAGTTGCTGGGAAGCAAAATTTCAAAGAATTGAGAAAATGCTCCAGATAATGGCAGTTATGCAGCGTATTTTATACATTACAATAAAAGGGAGGCGACATAGGGGGTCACATGAAATTAATTGTGATAGACTAGGGAGGCTGGAGAAAGCAAAGCAGGGTACAGAATTTTTGGAATTGGAGAAAAAATAACAGGAATTGACACATTTATTTTACATTTGTGAATATAGGAGAGTTAACAGTCAACAGTTAACATGGTAATAATAATAACAAAGAGGGGGTTTGTGATCTCTGTTCTGGTGCAATGGTTGAGCTTTGAGGGATCCTGAGAAAAGGAAGTTACTTTTATATTCCAAAGTATGTTATCAGGTATGTTTTCTTAGTGCAAAACAGAAAAAGAAAAGAAAAAAGACAGTGACATGCTCAGTTAAGGTGAAGATTGACCTTAGTAAGGGAAAATACCACCTAAGACATGACGACCTGCAATGAACTGCTTTTGGTTAAAAAATTATTTTTGTTGTTTTGGTTAGAAAGCTTCAATTTCAGACCTCCTATGTGGTTCCTTTAGACCTCTGAGTTTGTAAAGCCGCCATGTGGGCCTCCTCTGAACTTGTCAGGTTTAGTATATGGGCCCTTTTTTGTCCACAGTTCCCCTTAAAGGTGTTCGCTGGGTGGTGGAGCCCAGCTTGGTGCCTCTTCCCTAGCAGCTCCTCCCTCCTGAAGCTCACTCACCCCTCCCTTAGGGACCCCAGCACTGTGGTCTCTTCCCCCTGTGGGGCTTCTGTATCTGCAGCCATCTTTCCTGGGGTTCTTACAGAAGATTATAAGCAGTGATAACCTGAAAGGGCATGGGGTTTATTGTGTGTTCCTAGAACAGCTTGTCACCACCGGTGCCGGGAGGAAAACCTGCAGTGTGGACAGGAAGAGTCATGTTTTCCTGAAAATGACAGATGTGAATCCCACAGCCTTGCAAAGATTCTGGACTCTGATCTGCTTTTAACACGCTTTTCATTCCCTGGAGTACGTTCCTAACTTAGCTACTATCAAGCCATCTCACCCTTTATCTTCTGTCCTTCCATTCTCTGAGCATCTGTTCTTTTTGGGAGAAAAATCCTTTAAAAGCAAATTTGAGTAGCGTTACCAAAATAATCTCAGTCTGATGTTTCCAGAGCAAGGCCTAATGGAAGTAAAGAAACCATGTCACGATAAGTAAGCTTTATTCGGTTTCTTTCTTGTTGCTTATCAGGAGTGGCTATGCAGTCATTGCATTAATAGCTCTGGACTAGTGCTGAATCAGTGGAGATTCGGGGAGCAGTTCACTCTGTGTGTTAAACGTGTTGTTGTTTTTAAACTGACTGATGTGTATAGGAAAGTTGAGGGGGAGGTGGAGAATAGTGCATTTCTTTGCTCGTTCTATAAATTGCTCGTTGCAATAATAAGGTTCTGGGAGAGGAGTACCTTAGCCTTCTATGGAAGACAACAGAAGGGTAGAGCGAAAGGGTGGGGGAAGGGTAGGTTAACAGGCTAGGAAACATTTCCAGTGAGGCAATCCTGCATCTGCATTGTGTGTCTTAGTTGTATGTGAATGTGTGTGTGTGTGTGTGTGTGTGTGTGTGTGAGAGAGAGAGAGAGAGAGAGAGAGAGAGAGAGAGAGAAAGAGTTCTTTCCTGAGTTTTCTGGCAGAGTTCCAGGCATAGCAGAGTCGCAAATCTTTGGAAATTTGCACATCCCTTTTATGCTCAAGTAAATCAATAAGGAACAATTTTCCCTTTTCCTGGACAGAGGACTGAAATCCATATTGCTCTGTGTGCACTGGCGAAACTTAATCATCCCGGAGCCCTGTGCAAGCCTAACCTGGCTAGGCTGTATTGGCAGTGCCTTATTCTGACTGGGCATTCAATAGATATTTTTTGGATACCCAGAATGTCAACTTGAAGCTGAGGGTGTTTGTGTCCTAGACCAAATCTGGCAATTCTTTCAGTGTGCTTTGGAAAGAGCAAAGAGCATCAGGGGAGAACCTGTGAATCCCGGCCTACAAATTCTACCCACTTCTATGTTCTATGAAACAGTAGAGGCAGGCCAGATATGCAAGAAATTAGATGGAGCTGGAACATTCTGGAAAACTGGAAGTTTGATGAGAGGAAATAGCCATTTCTGCTTCTTGAGGGAAGAGCAGATCCTCTTATTTGAGGCGTGGCTGGTCTGTCTAGCAGAGAGCGTGGGGAGGAAGTGGGTGAGTACTTCAGTCCTTGCTACTTCTAAAGGGGGACTCTTTTCTGACCTGTTGGTGACAAAGAGGTGCAGCTGCAAGCCACATGGCTTTATTGGAATAGATCCTTGCTAGGAACTTCCTCTTTAAGATGGACCAGACAGGTGAGCAGAGACACTGATCTGCCTCTGTGTTGGATTCATGGAATGGTTTTCAAAGGGTGAACAGAGGTTTAGTGTAGGGGTGATTGTTTTTCCCTTGATGGAACAGCAGCTGTTTGGGTTCAACCCTCTGCTTTTGCCATATCAATTTTGGTTATTGAATTTCTTGCCCCGCAGTTGTGAACTATTGAGATGTTTTTGAAAGGAGCAGCAGAAAAGGAGGTAATGGTCTGGACTGGTTTCTCCGGAGACAGTCCTCCCAGCATCACTTTTCCTATGGTTTGCTCTTTCTGTGCAGTCAAGGACAAGATGGCGTACCTGGCGAGGCTGTCGTGGCACCATGGCCAGTGTGCATAAAACCAGCAAAACCCAGTTGGTCACTGGCCACACAGGACTGAGGCAGAGTCCATCAGAGCAGGGGTTCTTCAAGAACTCTCTCTGGCAGCCACACGGCTAAGGTTAAAGCTGAGCTTTGAGAACATTACAGATTAGAGCAAGGAGGAAAATGAAATTCCTCATGGTGATGTGACCTGCGGGGACCATGAGAAGACTGCATGCGACATTCCAGTGGACAAGCCCTTATTGCAATATTACAGTTTGCTTGCCAGGCCCTGCAAACAGTCTGGGCCTCTTTGGGGCCTATGTAGGGCCCAGGAGGAGGACAGTGTTAATCAGAGGAGAAAGAGGAGGAAGAAGCAGTATTCAAAGGATGAAAAGGGCCATTTGTCAAAAGAAACTAATCCCTAAGAGGCATTGATGAACTACTGATAAGCTCTCAATCATTATAGGTATATGCATATTTGTAAGATACTGCTTTGTATATCATTTGTCACCGTGTTACCAATTTTGTCAGATAGCCCTTTCATTTCTATGATCTCTTGAAAAGCATGGCAAATGCTACTAATATAGGTCCCTCCTGGGACATCAAAATCCTTGTGCAGATAGCAGAACTGTCATGCCACGTACAAAAGGGTTAGACCCTGAATGGCCAGGATAAATCTGTTCTATGGAATATTGACATTCTTCTGCTTGTGTATTCACTCCTTCTGTGCCCCCTCCCCACACACTTCCCCTTTTCCTGTATTCTTATTGTCATCTTCAATGGAAATGGTACTGACTCCTGACATCATTCCTCAACTTATTATCTCCTGACCATCTCTGTGATGAAATAAATCTGAACCTGTTTATTTCACGTTTCTCATTTAAATCTTACAGATGTTCTCCCGGCATGCTTTAATGGATTGTGGAGCTACAAGCATGAAAAGGGATATAAAAGGCTTGGAGGTGATTGGAGCCTATTGTTCTGGCTGTGTTTTCATTTTTTCTATTCTGGTGTTAGCCCCAGAATGATTTCATACAGATGTTTGAAAGGTGTGGGCTTTACTCTTCAGAACTCTGGAGTTAGTCTGCATACTCATTGGAAGGACTTCAGTGACCTGCAGACGGGAAGGCAGCCTGATAAATTTCTGATCTTCATCCAGCTGTTACTGCTCATCTGGTTGTGAAATGTGACAGAACCATGGCCAATGGTGTAATGTTGGAATATGTTGTATCTCAAATTCTTTTCTATTCTCTACACTGCTATGTGAATTAAGAGGGCATGACTAGCAGTGATCAGGAGGTTTAAATCACATTTTCAGTTTGTCTGGAGAGGATTTATTGGATTTCTGCTTATCACAAAGACATTGTGCAAGGGGTTATTATAAGGGGTCACAAAGGTATAGAGAGTTTGCATTCCAGTTTGAGAATATGTTTGTGAAAGGATAATTAACAGTATGAGCTGGAACATAGATGGCAACTAGTATCTATGGTCAGAGCTCAGAGGAGGAAAGAAAACTATGGTGCTGGAAGTCTGCCCTTAGAGGGATTAGGACTCCAGTCTGAGTCTAGCGGGCCAGACAGGATATGAGTAACAGAGAGAACAAGGGGAGAGCATGAAGGCAGAGGAAAGACACATACAGTGTGGAGGTGGGAATGGATGAGGTATGTCTGGGGACAGTGTACATACTATTTGAACAGTGGATCTATATTTGTCCTAAGAGAAAGGGGAAGGATCAACTTGAAAGGAATGAATGGGCAGGTATCCTAATAATTTGGGTAGTTGAAAATCCAAATTAGCTTAAATGATAAGGATAACATATTAGCTCAATAACAGGAAAAAGACCCACTTTTCTAGTTGCAGACATGGTTGTCTCGGGGTGGGGGCGGCGGTTCTCTCTAGATTTTCTCCTATTCACAAGATGACTGCCAGCAGCAAGCAAAACTACCTGCTTCTCTGTTCACATTTATAACCATCAAATAAAAGACCTGAGCTGAGCCAGTCTTAACCCTCATGCAGACAGGGCAATGCCATGTGCTTAGGCCTGGGTTTCTGCTCATCCCCAGTTAGTCAAAACGGAGAGACTGTGCCTACTGGCTTATGCCAGTAAGAGTCAACCTCTGGAGCTCAATTAGGGTTAATACTACCCAAATTCTGGGGATGCTGTATATTGATTTTCCAATGGAAAATTGAAAAGGTGGAAAGGAATAATAGGAGGCTAGAAGATGGGTAAACTAGGGGAAAAGTGTCCACTCTAGCTTTGAATTATGTGCAGCTTTGAATCCTAGGGTAAAAGATCTTGGGGACGCTAGACTTTATCCTATAGGCAATACACTTGGGGATGATTATAGTATTTGTTTTGGCCACTGAAACTAAGAACGTTTAACCTTGGCTCTGACAATAATCTGCTCTTCCCGGAAAATTGTTTACCGGTTTTCCTTCTCATTCTCATCCTCTGTTTTTGCTCCTTCCTAGGACTGCACATGCTCAGTCAATTGGCTGAGCTTTCTTGAGACCAAACTTGAAAAGCTCTGGAGGACTGCCTTGCCTCTTTTCCTGTGGCGCTCCCTGAAAGCCATACTCCACTCAATTAAGATTTCTGTATTGGAGGTTATTCAACTGGGTCTTCTATTTGTTTACATTAACATTTATGTAAATACTAGGGGCCCGGTGCACAAAAATTTGTGCACTCGGGGTGGAGGGAGTCCCTCAGCCCGGCCTGTGCCCTATCACAGTTTGGAACCCCTCAGTGGATGTCCTATGATGGCCCCAGTCTGCCAGGCGCCTTTTGTGTGTGTGTGTGTATGTGTGTGGCCACTGGGGACCTGCCCCCAGCTGCATCTGAGGCTCGGAGCA
>PVJC01008391.1:0-48673 GCA_004026665.1 Murina feae | reverse complement strand
TTAAAAAAAAGAAATGTTAAAGGGTCTGCTGTAAAAAGAAAAAAAATAGGAGATGAAGAAAGAACAAAGGGGTAAAGAATAAAAATGGTGACAAACAAGTATCTATCAATAATAACTTTAAATGTGAATGGATGAAATGCACCAATGAAAAGACATAGGGTAACTGAGTGGATAAGAAAACATGACCCATATATCTGCTGTCTACAGGAAACCCACCTGAGAAAAAAGAAGCACACAGACTGATAGTGAAGGGATGGAAAAAGGCTTTTCAGGCAAATGGAAATGAAAAAAAAAAAAGCTGGGGTAGCAATACTTATATCTGACAAATTAGATCTCAAAGTGAAGGACATAAAAAGAGATAAAGAAGGCCACTTCATGATACCAAAGGGAGCAATCCAACAAGAAGAAATTACTCTGGTAAACATATACACACCCAATATAGGAGCACCCAAATACATAAAAAACCTTCTGGATGATATCAAGGGAGAGATTAACAGCAATAAAATTACAGTAGGGAACTTTAATACCCCATTATCACCACTGGAAAAATCCTCTAAACAAAAAATCTGCAAATAGACATCAATCCTAAATGACTCACTAGATCAGATGGAATTAATTGACATCTTCAGAACACTTCACTCCAAAGCCACAGAATATTTACATTCTTCTTAACTGCACATCATTCTCAAAGATAGACCATATATTGGGTTACAGGCAAAGTCTCTTCAAATTCAAGAAGATATAAATCATATCAAGCATCTTCTCAGATCACAATGGCATAAAGATGGAAATCAACTACAATAAAAAAATCCAAAAAAAACAAACACATGGAGACTAAATAGCATACTATTAAACAATGACTGGGTTACCACAGAGATCAAAGAAGAAATAAAAAACATCATGGAAAAAAATGACAATGAAAACACAACAATCCCAAACCTATGGGACACAGCAAAAGCAGTTTTGAGAGGGAAGTTCATAGCACTACAAGCCTACTGCAAAAAAAAAAACAAAAAACAAAAAAAAAAGAAAACAAGAAACAATAATAATAAATTACTTAACCCTAAAACTCAAAGATTTCAAAAGAGAGCAACAAGAAAAGCCGAGTATAAGCAGAAGGAAGGAAATAATTAAGATCAGAGCAGAAAGACACATAGAAACCCCAAAAAAACAATACAAAAGATCAACAAAACCAAGAGCTTGTTCTTTAAAGGGTAAACAAAATTGATGAATCCCTAGCCAAGCTCACCATGAAGCAAGGAGAAAGGATCCAAATAAACAAAATCAGAAAGGAAAGAGGAGAAATAACAACAGACCCTACAGAAATACAAAGGGTTGTTGAAGAATACTATGAACAACTCTATTCCAACAAACTGGACAACCTGGAGGAAATGGACATATTCCTAGAAAAATACAATCTTCCAAAACTCAATCAGGAAGAATCTAAAAAATCTCAATAGGCCAACAACTATGGAGGAAATTGATGCAGTAATCAAAAAGCTTCCAGCAAACAAAAGGCCGGGGCCAGACAGCTTCACATTGGAGTTTTACCAAACATTCAAGGAAGAACTAAAACCTATCCTCCTCAGACTATTCCAAAAAATTCAAGAGGAGGGAACACTTCCAAGCTCATTCTATGAAGGCAGCATTACCCTAATACCAAAACCAGATAAAGGCAACACAATGAAAGAGAATGACAGGCCACTATCCCTCATGAGCATAGATGCCAAAATCCTCAACAAAATCCTAGAAAATCAGATCCAGCAGTACATCAGACAGATCATACACCATGACCAAGTAGGATTTATACCAGAGATGCAAGAATGGTACAATATCTGCAAATCAATAAACGTGATACATCACCTAAACAAATTGAGAGATAAAAACCACATAGTCATATCAATTGATGCAGAAAAAGCATTTGACAAAATCCAACACACATTTTTTAAATTTTATTGATTCTTTATAGGGAAGAAGGGAGAGGGATAGAGAGTTAGAAACATCGATGAGAGAGAAACATCAATCAGCTGCCTCCTGCGCACCCCCCGCTGGGGATGTGCCCACAACCAAGGTACCTGCCCTTGACTAGAATCGAACCTGGGACCGTTCAGTCCACAGGCCAACGCTCTATCCACTGAGCCAAACCAGTTAGGGCCTAACACCCATTTTTGATAAAAACTCTCAGCAATGTGGGAATAGAAGGATCATATCTCAACATAATAAAAGCCATATATGACAAACCCGCAGCCAACATCATACTTAATGGGCAAAAACCAAAACCATTTCCCCTTAGAACAGGAACAAGACAGGGATGCCCACTCTCACCTCTCCTGTTCGACATAGTACTGGAAGCATTAGCCAATGCGATTAGACAAGAAAAAGAAATAAAAGGTATTCAAATTAGGAAAGAAGAAGTAAAACTGTCCTTATTTGAAGATGATATGATATTGTACATAAAAAACCCTAAAGACTCTGTCAAAAATTATTAGACTTAATAAATGAATTCGGCAAAGTAGCAGGATACAAAATTAACACCAAGAAATCTATGGCATTTCTATACACCAATAGTGAACTTACAGAAAGAGAAACTAAAAAAATCCCATTTACCATCACACCACAAAAATTAAGATGCCTAGGAATAAACTTAACTAAAGAGGTAAAATATCTATACTCAGAAAACTACAGGACATTGGAAAAAGAGATAGAGGAAGAAATAAACAAATGGAAGAACATACCATGTTCATGGATTGGTAGAATCAATATCATTAAAATGTCAATACTACCCAAAGCAATCTATAGATTCAACACACTCCCCATCAAAATACCAATGGTATATTTTACAGACCTAGAACAAACTCTCCAAAAATTCATCTGGAATAAAAATAGACCAGAAATAGCTACAGCGATCATGAGAAAGAAGAACAAAGTAGGTAGGATCTCAATACCAGATATCAAGCTGTATTACAAAGCTACTGTTCTAAAAACTGCCTGGTACTGGCACAAGAATAGACACATAGATCAATGGAATAGAATACAGAACCCAGAAATTGATCCAAACCCATATGCTCGATTAATATTTGACAAAGGAGGCAAGAACATGCAATGGAATCAAGACAGTCTCTTCAATAAATGGTGTTGGGAAAATTGGACAGATACATGGAAAAAAATAAAACTAGACTACCAACTTACACCATACACAAAAATAAACTCAAAATGGATAAAGGACTTGAATGTAAGATGGTAAACCATAAAAATACTAGAGGAATACAAAGGCTGTATGATCTCAGACATATGCCAAAGCAATTTCTTCACCGATACAGATCCTAAGGCATTGGAAACTGAAGAGAAGATAAACAAATGGGACTACATCAAAATAAAAAGCTTCTGCACAGCAAAAGAAACCATCAACAAAACAAGAAGAAAGCCCACTACATGGTAGAACATATTTGCCAATGTTATCACTGATAAAGGTTTAATCTCCAACATTTATAGGGAACTCATGCAACTTAACAAAAGGAAAATAAACAATCCAATCAAAAAATGGGCAAAGGACCTAAGTAGACACTTTTCAAAAGAGGACATTCAGAAAGCCAAGAGACATATGAAAACATGCTCAAAGTCACTAATCATCTGAGAGATGAAAATCAAATCAACAATGAGGCACCATCTCACACCTGTCAGAATGGCTATCATCAACAAATCAACAAACGACAAGTGCTGGAGAAGATGCAGAGAAAAAGGAACACTCGTGCACTGCTGGTGGGAATGCAGACTGGTGCAACCACTATGGAAGACAGTATGGCATTTCCTCAAAAACTTAAAAATGGAACTGCCATTTGACTCAGTGATCCCACTTCTAGGAATATATCCCAAAAAAACAGAAACACCAATCAGAAGGGATATATGCACCCCTATGTTCATAGCAGCGCAATTCACCATAGCTAAGGTTTGGAAACAGCCTAAGTGCCCATTAGCAGATGAATGGATTAGTAAACTGTGGTACATCTACACAATGGAATACTATCCTGCTGTAGAAAAAGGAATTCCTACCATTTGCAACAGCATGGATGGAACTGGAGAGCATTATGCTAAGTGAAATAAGCCAATCAATGAAAGAAAAACACCACATGACATCACTCATTTATGGATCATAACGACCATTATAAACTGATGAACAAAGATACATCCAGAAGCAAAGCAGCTTCAAACAGACTGTCAAACTACAGCAGGAAGGCCGGGGAGGATTGGGTCCGGGGGTTGGGGTGAGGGGCAAGAGATCAACCAAAGGACTTTTATGCATGCATATAAGCATAAACAATGGATACAAAGCACAGGCGGGTAAGGCAGGCTAGGGGAAGGTCAAGAGGGGGAAAAAGGAGACATATGTACTACTCTTTGTAATATTTTATGTAATAAAAAAAGAAAGAAACTGCAAAAAATAAAAAAATAAAAGATGTGTAAATGCCCTTAAAAAGTAGCAGTTTAGAAATTGAATTAGACCAGTCTCAATTCAAAGTCTGACCTACATGATATACTGTTTGAATCTTACTACTTTTTGTTATTTATAATAATCCTAGGAATTTGTGTTGAAAGTAAAGTTTACTTTCAGGTTTTATGATTCTGGGATAGTCTACAGCACATAATTTTCTTAATCATAGAACCAGTACTGTTGAAGGAATGGAAGGAGGAGAGGAAGAAGAAAAACTAGAAGAAAAGGAAGGTGATATTCCAAATTTTTAGCAAGATGAGTATATTTGTCAAGGATTATTTAAGTTGCAAGTGATAGAAACCCAGCTGAAATTCACTTAAACAAACAAAGATAATTACTTGTTCAAGCAACTTAGCCAGTTCAGTAAAGTTGATTTCAGGTACTAAAAAGTATATTGTAAGGAAACTGACTCTGCATTTCATGACTATGCTTTCCTGGGCGTTCATTCTAGGTAGGCTTTCCCAGCTCAAGTGACTTGTACACTGGTCTTGCACAGTGAGCTTCACTCTGTACCTCTAGGGTATACATCAGTGGTCCCAACCTTTATTTGGCCATGCCCTACCTAAGCATCTCTAAAATCTTGATGCCCAACATGTGACATATAATTCTTATTATTCAAAAAATAAACTCCGATTCATATGAAGGAAGCTTAAAAGGTCATTAGCCCTGGTTTGGCTCAGTGGATGGAGCGTCAGCCTGTGGACTGAAAGGTCCCAGGTTCAATTCCAGTCAAGGGCATGCACCTGGGTTGTGGGCACATCCCCAGTAGGAGGTGTGCAGGAGGCAGCTGATCCATGTATCTCTCTCATCTGTGTTTCTAACTCTCTATCCCTCTCCCTTCCTCTCTGTAAAAAATCAATAAAATATATTTTTTTAAAAAATAAAATGAAATAAAAGGCCATTAACTTGGTCTAAACAAGCTTCCAAAGAACATGGCATCAATGAAAGAGAAAAACAAAAGAAATAAAGGACAGTTGATGTCCTGAAGAAGAAATCACTAAGAAATTGTTTAAAAAATAATAATATGAAGTGATATGAAAAAATAGCAAATAAAGTTTCAAAACATAAAATAGAGAACTGAAATGCATAAATATGTCAATATATATTTATATACTGTATATAAGGCCCCTAGAACCATAAGAAATGCAAAAAATTCACTGTTAACAACTCATCCTTAAATTGCCCTCCCTTAAAAATCAAATTGCCCCCCCCCCCCCGCAGTAAAGCATGTGCACCAGGTTAGGAGTCACTGGTATAGATAGTGTCTTGCCCAGACCTGCATGGTAAGCAGTGGATAACTGATTATTGAACCAAACCCTTCAGAAGTATACAGGCTGTAATTAACCCTTTACCATATTACCTGGGATAATCAGATACTTACCTGGTTGCTTGAATATCTCCTTCGCATGGACTAGCTGTACGTGCCTCCCCGCCCCTACTGCCCCTACCACCACATTATCACCACGCTTGTGCCTAAGAGGCTGAAACTAAAAATGTCACAAAAAGTTTTTTACTGTGAAACTCTAGTACTAACATACTATCAGTTCATTCAAGTTCCATTACATTTTTAAAGTCAAATTCACTTTAAATGTCCTTAGAACAAATGTGTCAGAGAAGAACAGGAGAACCTTTCTGAAAAAGTGCAAGTGTCATTATCTAAGATGCAGTCTGCAAGAGTCCAGGGGTACCTGGCTTCTTATTTCTGATAAAAAGTAGATGAGAAAATCCCACATATACAGGTAGAATATTAGATCTGCATGCTTAAACATGCTCCTTGGAAGTGGTAGACAATTCTCTCCCTGACCAAAAAAAAAAAAAAAAAAAAAAGATGGTTTTATCTAATTATCTAATTTAAAGAAAAGTAAAACCCAGCCCAGGAAGATATACCAAGAAATGCTGGAATCAATTATTTGAACGGAACATTTTGAGGTGTCTCATCCTTGAAAACAAAATTCCCATTGGTGCTCTGCTGGTAGCCCTGAAATCCTTGTTTCTTGATTAAGTCATGTGAAAAATAAGAGGCTATGGATGAGAATACTGGGCTCCTGGACAGGCATTACTCGAGGAACTTAAATTGCATGATTATTGACAATATACATCGGGGAGCCTCCTACCTGCTTCTTACCTCCCCGCCTGGGTAGAAAGAACAGACTAACATTCTGCCCACCAGTTTGAGACCCAAACTTCAGAAGAATGTCCCCAGAAAGCTTGCGTTCCTCTATGTTTCTTCAGTGCACTCACTGGAGAATAGAAGACACTGATACACTCCTCTGGATTTAGTTAAATAACATTTACACTTTTGTTGGAAAACTGGCCCCTCGTCAGCAATTATTTTCTATGTTCTTGAATTTCACAATTTAATGTAAAACAGTAACTTTGTGTATCCCACCTCTCCACTATCTTGAGCCCTTTCCAGCCAAACTCTCAAACTCAGTCCATCCCTCCTCCCTGTCAGACTCTGAAGAGTCACTCAAGGTGTTCTTTTGTGTTTCCAATAGTTTCCAAAACAAACAGTGGAGGTTTCGGACCAGCTGGGTATTCGCTCAATTGGATGCAACAGCACCTCCCAATCTGAGCTGCCTGAACCACCATTGGCGGCAGGTCAGCTCCCTAAGAGGCCCTGGCTTGCCAATCTCTGCACTCTGCCATGTCCTGGAATCAGGGAGTTAAGAACTGATGGTCTGCACATGTCCATTGGAAGGGAGGGGTCCGCAGAGGAAAGGAGGACTAGACTCCAAAGGACTTTGGCTCCAGTTGGATCTTCCTTTCCTTTCATCCTTTTCAAAGAAAGAAAGAAGTTGAATATATATATATATATATATATATATATATATATATATATATATATTACACACACGCACACACACACACGCACACACACACTTTTTTTTTCTTTGAATATTGATCCAGAAATTGTTTTTCTGATTTGGGATTATTTTCTCTCTTCAGTCCTCTGCGTTCTCCCTCCCTCTCCCTCCTTAAACCAGTTCAGGTTGAAACTTTGCAGTGCACATTCCCTTCTACCCCTCCAGGAATGGCGCTGAGCTCTCGGGCGCAAGCTTTCTCAGTAGAAGCCTTGGTGGGGAGAACCAGCAAAAGAAAACTGCAAGATCCGAGAAAGGAGGCGCCGCCTGAGCTACAGGAGAAAGAGGGCGGAAAGAAGGAAGAGAGGAGCGGCGCCACAGGAAAGAAGAGCGAGCAGCCAAGTAAGTACCCGTATCTCACCCCAAAGCCCTGCTTATTGGAGCTTGCTGGATCTGCAAGTCCCAGCCTAGTCTAAGACGCTGCGGAAAGGTAGATGTCCTGGCCCAGATGAATGGCCGATATCAGCCCGCAGGGACACTTCGTCCACTTGGCTGTAGGGGAAGTTTCAGAGCCTCTGAGTTCAGTCTATAATTTTGTGATTCATTTGCGGTGAAGGAGAAGGTCCCCACATGTTTGTGGACAAGTGAGACTCTCCAAATTCCCTGATAGCCCGAGAGCCACAAGGTGGCTGTTTCTCAGGGCAGGAAGCAGGGTACACACCCCAATTCCAAGAAGATTAAGCCTCAGGGGCCGAAAATCTCCCAGAGTAAGGATGGGCAAATTTGAAGAAGGTCCGTGCCTTTAACAGAGCGCATCGTGAACCCATTTACCTCCATCAGGGGACAACTGGTGTTGTGGGGAACTTGGGGATCAGTCTCCAAGGTCCCCGGGGAAGAGACCAGGCGGGTCGGCTCCGAGACAGGCATTAGCGAGAAGGTGGAGTGCGAACCAGGAAGCTTTCTCGAAAACTCTAGACTTCTCTGTATCCAGCAGAAAAGCGACCCAAGACAGAGTACTCAGCAACTTTCTCAGGTTGCGGAGGCCCTGGAGAAGGCAGCGACGGCGGCAACTGTGGCTGCGAGGGCGGAGGCGGCGGCAGCAGCGGCGGCGGAGCCCGAGGTGGCGGCGGCGGCGTCGGCAGCGGCGGCAGCGGCAGCGGCAGCGGTGACAACCACAATAAGGGTGAAACTCTGGAAGAGGAAGATGCTGTCCGCGTGGAGCTTCAAGGATCTGAGTTGTGGCAGAGATTTCACGCCATTGGGACGGAGATGATTATTACCAAAGCCGGAAGGTTCGGCTCTGCCCAAGCTGTTTAAGGGTCACACACAGTAGCCCCTTATTGTTCAGATCTCATAAAATGTAATGCCTCCAGCTTTATGCTCTAGGGCTCATCCCCCCATGTCCCCAGTCCCGACAGGCATTAGAAAGCCACTGCTTCTCAATTGACCAGATTAGGGTGTGCCTGGCCCATATTAATGGCTCCGTATTTCTTTTCTGTACATTGTGACTCCCAAAACTCATTCTTCTTGTGAAATACATGACAAAAATTAGACCTGCCAAGCTAGGTGTCAGATTCCAACCCCACATCTTAAGCTTATGGTCATGGTACTCTGTTAAAGCCTCACAGTTTTCAGAGGACAATATCCCATCTAGCAGTTTCCCAAATCATCATCCCTAGCCCAAGCCGGTTAGAGGTGGAGCATTCCCACTTTACCTGGTGCCCCGAGGCTATATTTTAGGGGCAACTTGGCGACTTTGTGTGTGTCAATCCTCCTAATTTGTCTTTTTCAAGTCTGCCTCACGAAAAGTTCCACTGAAAACTTGAGAAAGAGGAATAGCATTTCTCTCTTACTTTCTCTTCTATAGCTCTTTTTTTATGGTGGGAGTGGGGAGTGGGGTAGACAAAGCCTTGTAGTAAGGATATTCTACTCCAATCAGAAATCCTGAACTTGTTCAATCAAGTATATAACTAACAGTCTTTGTTCCTGTAGCAAATGTCATTACCTAAACCTGTCCTGGAATGGGAAGGGTATTGTAAATTCCTTCACTCCTCATTTTACCTCAACCCTGCCACACTTGAAATGTCTCTAAAAGCACCCAGGTCAGTTGCTATTTCTCTTCCACAGGCGGATGTTTCCCTCTGTGCGGATCAAGGTGAAAGGGCTGGACCCAGGGAAGCAGTACTATGTGGTCATGGATGTAGTGCCTGTGGATTCCAAACGCTATAGGTAACCGGGCCCTAAGGAAAGTGCTACCGGCTCAGGCTGGGAATAGAGAGTCTGGTCTTTGGAAACCGAGAGTGCTATTTTGAAAACTCTAAAACTCTACCACAGGTAAGGGAAGTGGGAATGCTTTCCTGTGGGTTTTGAGAGTCAAATTTTCTTGATCAAACAAAATTGTCTTATTCAACCCAGGGTTCAGACTGAGAAAAGGTCATTCCTCCTTTTTCCTTTCCTTCCTAGACAGAGGTGCTATTTGCTGCTTCAGTGTCTCCCAAACCTCTAGTCTATCCGTTGCTCTGGCCTTGTCTGTGCAAACTGTAGAAGGTGTGGACTCAGATGGCTGTTTTATGGAAGTTTGGGAAGAAATGCCTGAGATTCTGCATCGATACTGGGCTCTAGGTTGTGCTACCTTGACAGAAGGTCCTGGAGTAATGCCCTGGTTTGCCATCCAATGCTAGTCTAGCAGTTACTGTACTTAGGACCATCTTTTCTTTCTTAGCCTCTTTCCTGAGGCGGAGGTCAGGTCACAGAGAGTACAAGAAAACTTGCCTCTTGCTATAAGCACTCTACTAGTGCTATCTAAAAGTATCCGAATTAATCCAAAACCAAGAGGCACGGAGTGTGGGCCTGCTGGCATTTTGGCTCAGGAGCTATGGGGTTTGTGCAGGAGCCACTGCACTCTAGCTGTGAGCTGAGAGCTGTGAACTATCTACCGAAGTGGGTGTCTAGCCTTTCTAGGAGACAGCTAGGTTTGGAGGTCAGGGGGAAAGCACAGCTCAAGAGCCTATAGGAGCAAATGTCTGGGAATAAGGGACAAGCTGTTAGCCTCGAGCATTTGAGCTGTCTTGAAAATGCACAACCCAGGGGATGAAATCGGAAATACTGTGAAAATCAGCCAGGAGGCTGCATGGGGCAGAGTTCATGGGAGTATTCTGATATGAAGCCTCGTTGTTAAAAGTGCTTCCACAATGACTCCTGGGGGTGAACTGGACAGACACCTTCCTCACCTCCTCCGCTTCTTCCCTGACACTTGTAGCCCAAGCATAAGGATTTTTCTGGCATCTCTGTGAGATAAACTGGGTTAGATCAATTTCTGTTGTGATTTCTGAGAGGAAATACAAACCAGACTCTGAAATCCCATGACATTATACTTGTTCTGGCACTGCGTTGCGTCTTAATGACATATGCTTATTTACAGTTTGCTTTCTGTCCCTGAATGATCTTTGGAAATCAAGTTTGAACTTGTACTAGTTTCCTTTGGGATTAGCTGACAAACCTTAGCTGAGGCCATTTGGATCAGACCTTGGCCGCCTTCTAATCTCATGCCCTTAGATTTAGTTGGCTGCACCTAAAGTTACAATTCTCTCTCCTGTCTCAGGTATGTGTACCACAGCTCTCAGTGGATGGTAGCTGGGAATACTGACCACTCCTGCATCACTCCCAGACTCTATGTTCACCCAGACTCGCCCTGCTCGGGAGAGACCTGGATGAGGCAGATTATCAGCTTTGATCGTGTGAAACTTACCAACAATGAAATGGACAACAAAGACCAGGTAAGTGTGCAATCCTTCGTCCTGAGAAAGGGAGGGAGATGCTAAGGCATCAGCGAAGAGGTCATCCTGGATATGCCAATGAGGCTTCTTCCAGGTGAGTTAATTGTGGTCTTTAAGAACTGATCAAGTTCTGGGCCTATAATGAAAGTAGCTCCAATGGCCTTTGGTGGCTGAGGCTGAGAGCGCTGCAGGATGGTAGTGGTGAATTAAAGGAGTGTGCGGATCAAATGACACTTTTTTAAGCCTAGATACCTATACTGGGAGAGTGGAAAGGAATGTTTCAAAGAGCTCCCTGACACCTCAGCCTACCAGGCAGTTGCTGTGGGCTCTTATTGCCTTCTAGTAGATGGGTCCCTTTGGTGTGGCATGATGTGTTGGAAGTCTCCTTTCCAGCCACCCACATAGATGGCCTTTTCAAGTCACCTCCATCTTGAGCTTCTCAGGTGCACTCCTTCCTCTTCCCTTTCAAGTCTGGCCCTATGCCAGCCACACAAGGAAATAGGCTATCTCCAGAAATTAAGAGGTGGGGAATGTCGGGTGGTTGCCCATCGGTTACCATTAGCCAAAGGAATTCATGGCAGGCAGTGAGATCCCAGTGACACTTGGGTACATAACATGGTTACCCACATTTGAAAGCAGGGACAAGTTCCTAGAAATGGAATCACTGATGGTTCTGATGCCCTGATGCAGAAATCCTTAGCCCTGAGGGTCTCTGCCTGGAGCAAAATGGCAAGAAAAATCCTTGTGTGTTACTAGCCTTTCTGGTTTAGCTTTACTTTTGTGTGCAGATGGATCGGGAGAGCTGGTGAGAGGAGGACTTTACCGGGGAGGGGAAGCCAATTTCTAGGCAGCATTTGATCGTTTCTCCTCCAGATCATTCTGCAGTCCATGCACAGGTACAAGCCCCGCGTACACGTGATGGAGCAGGACCGCAGAGCCAACCTGTCCTGGATTCAGTCCCTGCCCGCTGAAGGAGTTAAAACATTCTCCTTCGAAGAAACGGAGTTCACCACGGTGACAGCTTATCAAAACCAGCAGGTAAAGATAACTACATCCCTGACAACCAGTGGCAGTCCCAGAGGGACTTGCAGGATAGAAGTTGCGCTATATGGATTGAATTTTCTTGGATTTAAACACACACACACACACACACACATACACACACACACACAACATAGTCAGTGCATTTTTCACAAGGCAAGTTTGATTGTGAATTGTGTGGATTTTGTGACTAAGAAATGAGCAAAACAATGTGCCTGGCGAAAAAGAAAATAATCATTCTAAAATTGACTTAGAAATATGCTTGCATTTACTTAACATGCCAAAGTACATGTTAAAACGTGTTTTATGGTTTTGTAACCACTAAAAGCAATGGAGACAGTGTTATTACTAGTGCACTGACTTTATCTTTCTCTCTCTTTTGAATTCATAGATTACCAAACTGAAAATAGACAGGAATCCTTTTGCTAAGGGTTTTAGAGATCCCGGAAGAAACAAGTAAGCAATACAACAATCATATCTAATATTTAATAGCCCTTTTCACAAGTATTCCAGATAAGAAAGGTGTGGATCAGAGACTCAGAGGCCCTCAATTTTGTAGCTACTAGATGGTAGGAAATGGACCTAGATTTTTTGTCTCCAAAATCTTGCTTCCTCCCACTTTCTCCCCAATCCACTTTTAAGATATTGCTTATTCTAGCTTTGTGAGTATTTTATTCAAGGAATATTTACTCGGGATTTTATTTACAAGTCTAGCTATAGAAAAAATGATATTTCAGATATTCACCCCTCAAAATCATAACAAAATAACTCACAAGTTTACGTAAATAATTATTTTCAGGAAAAACATTCTGGACTTGCTGAAGTTTGAATCTCTTTTTCCAGGGGTGTATTGGAAGGGCTTTTAGAGACCTACCCATGGGTGCCTTCTCTCACTCTGGATTTTAAAACTTTTGGTTCAGACACACAAAGTAAGAAACATTTTATTAATATTTATTTTAAAATGTTAATTAAAAACTATAGACAAAGCTTTTATACCAAATACTACACATGTTAGAAAATGTGTGTTTATATAAAAGTGGGTATATATTTTTCTTGATGAAGAGGTAAGCGGCAAAAACGGAGGGAAGCTGGCATGAAGGTAGAGTAGAGACGTGGTAATGGTGAATTTATTGACTTCTGTCTTCTTGAGATCTCCAGATCTCACCTAATTTCTTTAGCATCTGACTATTCATATTCTTTAGGATCTGCCTGTGGTGCATTTGTGGAGTTATTTGTGAATATGTTAGACTAGGGGCTCAGTGCATGAAATTCGTGCACAGAGGGTGAGGGGGGCAGTCCCTCAGCCCAACCTGCACCCTCTCAAATATGGAGTTCTTGGGGACTCTCACAATCCAGGACCTCTGGTTCTTAACTGCTAACCTGCCTGCCTGCCCTAACCACTCTGCCTGCCTGCCTGCCTGCTGATCCCCCTAACTACCCTCCCCTGCCAGCCTGGTCACCCCTGTTAACTTTCTTTTTTAATCTTATCCTCTTCACGCACAATTGTATTTGACTTCCTTATTGGCTTCTTCCTCTCACACAATTTTTCTCCTTTATGTAACACTTTTCCTACTGATTCATCATTTATAAACTTTTCTTTTCCCCTTATTTCCTACTTCTGTTCCATCATCATTCTTCCCATTTTTCTACTACCCTCTTTCCCTTTCCACATTCCCTCTTTCCTTTATCTTTACCCCTGCCCACCCTCCCCTTTTCCTTCCTTCCCACCTTAATTTTTTCTTCACTTCCTCCCTCTGACCTGCTTTGCTCCCTCCCCCATTCCTTCCAAGGCTGCTGCCCGCCCCTCAGCTGCTGCCTAGGAATCTATCAGAACACACACACACACACACACACACACACACGGAGGCTTAGGTCTGTGTGTGTGTGTGTGCACCAAGCGATTGTGATCCATTCCAAGGCCACAGCTGAGGGGTGGGCTGGCTGGCTGCTCCCACCCTGCCTCTCCCACCTTGTGGCTGTGGCCACTGCCCGGCCCACACTGCAGCCTGGATTGTGGGGGAGATGGGAAGGGCTTAGCCCTTTCCGTCTGCCCCTCTATCCAGACCTCGGCCACAGGCCAGCTCGCTCCTCCTGCTCCGCACTGCCAGGGCTGAGGCCTCCACCATCTTGGCTGGGCTAATTTGCATACAGTTGCTCTGATTGGCTGGTGGGCGTGGCTTAGGCATCCCAAAGAAATGGTCAATTTTAATATTATGCTTTTATTAGATTAGATATGAAAATAAATATTTTGTGTTTTATGAGAAACATTTATCACAGGTTGAAATGACTTCCATTAAAATAAATTTAATTAAATTAAAAGTTTTACCATACTTAGATCCACTTTTTCTATTGTTGTAGTTGGAAAAATAAATGTTAAAACAATACTAAGCCATTCCAATTAGCTTAATTACCACAACCATTTAAAATATTTATAATGTATTTGTTCTCAGGTAGGACATTACATGACTAAATAATAATCGTAATTAGACAATGCAGGCTTTCTCATGGAAGAATGTATACTATCATTTACCCTGATATTTAACAATATATAAAAGAGCTTACTTACAAGCAACAATGAATTATCCTATCCCTTTTGTCCTTACTTCATTAAAGGTCTTTGTTATGTCTCGAGGTAAATTCAAGGTTACCTTGAGAAATCATCAATATTACAGTTAGGTTGAGTTTTACACAGTACCATAACAACCAATTGAAATATGAAGAGATATTTCTCAATTACCTTGAGAAATCATCAATATTACAGTTAGGTTGAGTTTTACACAGTGCCATAACAACCAATTGAAATATGAAGAGATGAAGTCTAATCATTTGGCAAAATATTTCACTAGATTAACTATATTAATTTGATCTGGAAGGCTGCATAAAAATATTTTTATATTATCACTTTAATAGCATCAAGGCAGCATATTTTTAAAAGATCCAAGTCAACATAAAGTGCACAAATAAAGAAAAAAGCTGAAGATTATAATTAATTGATAATTTAAAAAGCACATTTTCTTAATTATTTAAGATGTCCAGAATTTTCTCAAATTGCAAAGAAAATGGGTACAAATTTTTAAAAATAATTTTGAATGTTTTGGTATGAAATATATTTGCCACCTTGTTGATAAAGGATTAGCCCATGTACATAAAATAGAAAAACAATGATAACATACACAAAAAAACTTGATTACGTTCATTCAATAACAAAGATTTTCAATACAAGCACAAAAATAAGTGAAGAGTTTAGATGTTTGTGAACCTCGTAATTATCCCTAATTTTAGTAGTTGCTAGGCAACAATAAAAGCTCACCTGACAGCACTGATTTAAACATTTTCATTTTCATCTTCATATTTTTTAAACTACAAAATTGTATTTTAATTCTTGATATAGTGTACCATGGAAGTATTCTTTTTCATTTATGAAAAAGATCGAATGCATTTAAACATATACTTATTTATTTTATTAAATTTATTGGTTGACAGCTTATATAATAAAAGCCTAATATGCAAATTAACCGAATGGTGGAATGACCAGTTGCTATGATATGCACTGACCACCAGGGGGCAGACACTCAATGCAGGTGGTCAGTGCGCTCCCACAGAGGGAGCGCCACTTAGCCAGAAGCTGGGCCCATAGCTGGCAAGTGCAGTGGCAGTGGCAGGAGCCTCCCCAGCCTCTGCTGCAGGCGGGCAATAAGGAGCGAGGGGTTCTAGACTGTGAGAGCCCTGGACTGTAAGATAGACATCCCCCACAGGGTCCCAGACTGTGAGAAGGTGCTGGCCAGGCTGAGGGACACCCCTCCAAGTGCATGAATCTCGTGCACCAGGCCTCTAGTTGGTTAATAAAATTTTATAGGATTCAGGTGCATAAGACTATAATACATCATCTATATATTGTACTGTTTTAATTTGTAAAGATTACTTTCATGTGCATTGATTTTTTAAATCAGGCTATTGCTTTCTATAGAATTCCAAACAACCAATTTGTTTAATTCAGTCAAGAAGGAGTGGTTTGGGGAACTGGAGGGAAGAAGATAAAGGAATTAATACAAAAACAAAAGCATACATATAACACATAGACACAGGCAATAGTGTGGTGATGGCCAGAGGGAAAGTGGGTGGGGAATAGATGGATGTGGACAAAAATGGGATAATGGAAACAAAAAGAGATTTTACTTGGGGCAAAGGGCATATGATGCAGTGTGCAGATGTTTTATTGAGTTTTACACTTGAAACCTGTATGTATTAATTTCACCCCAATACATTCAATTAAAATTACATTTGAATTTTGATGAAGATTACATTAAATCTGTATATTGCTTTGGATAATATGGCCATTTTAACTATGTTGATTCTTCCGACCCTTGAACACAGGATATTTTTCCATTTTGTTGTCTTTTTCAGTCTCTTTTAATAATGTTTTAAAATTTTTGAATCGGTAGCATTTCTGCTGATGTAATTCTTTTAGAAACTTTATGGATTCGCTGTGAATAGTATTGGGGGTCTACACAATTAGAAAATATCCATAGCCACTCATCTCTTAAGGATAAGTCTTCCTCTATCTTTGGCTTTTGCTGAGATGACAATGCCCTTAAGCTTTTCAATGTTCTGTAGAAGTCCATTTGTTTGACTGATAGGTACTGTTAGCAAATGCCTTTTATCTTTCTGAGGTCCTAATAAAGGATTTTATACCCCCCAAAAAATAATAATAATGTTTTGTAATTTTCAGTATATAGGTCTTTCACATTCGTTATGTTTATTCAATAAAAATAAAAAATGAAAAAGGAACTTTAGTAATTTTTTTAGTTTAAAAAATCTAGTTTATATTTATCATACATTAGAGGCCCAGTGCACAAATTCATGCACCAGTAGGGTGCCTCTGCTTTGCCTGCAGAATTGAGCCAAAACTGGCTCTCCAACATCCCCCAAGGGGTCCCTGGTTATGAGAGGGTGCAGTCCAGGCCGAAGGACCCTACTGGTGCACCATCAGGGCCAAGGAGGGATGCTGGAGGTTGGCCAGCCAGAGAGGGACTGCAGGAGGGCTCCAGGGCATGTCTGGCCCATCTTGCTGGACCCCAGCAGCAAGCTAATCTATCAATCAGAGCATCTGCCTCCTAGTGGTCAATGAACATCATAGCGACTGGTCAATCAGTTGACTCTCTGCCCCCTGGTGGTCAGTGCACATCATAGCGAGCAGTTGAGCAGCCTTAATATATTATTAGCATGTTAAGCTTTGATTGGATGAACAGACAACCTGATGACCAAACACTTAGCATATTAGGCTTTTATTATATAGAATAATTGGCTCTTGGTCATATTTAATTGAGCTTCTTTGTAATTCATTGGATAAATATTGCCTAGCACACTTCTTGAGCCTAGTGAATACCTAATGCACGATACATAATAGTAGTGTTAAGAGTAATAGTGGTAGTAATAGAGATACAAATTCAACTTTTATCAGTGGAATAAACATATTCTTTCTCAAAGAAGTTAAAAAAAACATGCAAGAAAACTTAACCTAAGAATGAAACAGGGGAAGCTATGGACATGATTAATAATTCAGTAGGGACATCAAGTTCATTGACTGAATTGTCATTCACAGGTGGAAGCAGTGGCTCATCTCCAGTGACTTCTAGTGGAGGGGCTCCCTCTCCTTTGAACTCCTTTCTTTCTCCTCCACCTTGTTCTTCGCCTACATTTTACTTACCTACAAGTTCCCTTGGAATGCCCTGTCCGGAGATGTACCTGCACAGTATCAACTTGCCCCTTTGCTACAAGATTTGTCCAACTGATTGTTGGCGACAGCAACCTCTTGTCTTGACTGCTGCTGAAAATCTAGCAAGCAGCAGCAGTTCTCAATCTTTAAGCCCACTCATGATGGAAGTTGCTAATTCAAAAAACAGTTCATCTACAGAGGTCAATGGGAAGTGTCTTCCAGAACCTAATTCTTCCAGTCAAATACTGTATGGATTACAGGCACCTGGAAACATTTTATCACCAAACCTCATTGCCAGGGAAACAATTCATTGCTCTTTCCGTCCTTCCTTTGGCTTTTATAGATACAATTTCACTATGCCATCTAGAATGGCAAATGCTTCCAGCCATCCCACAATGAATGACAACACTCAAATTTCTTTTGAAGAAGTCAAATGCAATCATGTTCATTGGTATCCAACCATTAATCATTGCTTTTAATGAAATAGTCACATTACTATAACAATTACAAGTAAGCACATAGTTTTTCAGTTGTATTCAAAGAACAGCCAGGAGTTATTGGGCTTAAAAAACTTCATTATCAGAGAGCATTTCTCTGTTATGCATTTAAAGTGCCTTATTAAATGTTCATGAGAAGTTACATTCATTTTTCACCTATGCCAAATATGATCTATAATAATCTCTGATTACAGTGGCTTTGGGCCTCAAAATAAGATATTCAATAAATATTATGTGATGAGATGGACTACCAATGAAAATTTACCTCAGGTAAAGAAGTATTTAATTATAGTGAAGCCAGTGTACCATATCAACTGCTCTTACACATTGACAATGACCAAAAGAAGATGGATTTAATTCTTGTGAAAGCAGTGAAACAATTTTAGATCTATCTATGAATATTGGCTTCATTGTAATTGTCTTTTTAGTAATTGCAGGGGAAATTTTCATTGTTCATTTGCCATATATTTTTATATTCTATTATATCTGTATTATATACACTAGTAGCTGATGAAGGGGCCACTAATATCAATTTTAAGATGCAAGTAAGGTTGCAAACTTTTAAATATTAATCTTTGCAGGCTAAAGATCATTTAATCCTGAAGGAAAATGAAGATTAAATGAAATGCAAGCTATTATAAATAAATTCAATATTTTATTTCCTTTTATTTTTGAATCATTCAAAGATGAAAAATGTTTATTTATTCATTTCACAAACTTGGTATTTTATACAGTTTACAAAAGCAAATTTTTGTAGTTATCCAAAAAGATTATGAAATTGGGATTTGAAGGGGAGGAATATATTTGAGCCCATAAATATAAAAATACCATTACATTGTTACAATTTAATTCCACTCCTGTGCAACAGTCACAGTAAATTAGACTAGACAAAGGTAGCATAAACAAGACTTTATTTTAAACTAAAATGTTTATGAAGTTGAAAAGTTTTCTTTCACTTGGTCCTCAATTTTTAAAAAATCTTATATATTTTTTTAAAAATCACATACCTATATAATAAAAGGCTAATATCCAAATTGTTGCCTCGACGGGAAGTTCAGCCCAGAGTTTGGCCACGGGGCAGGGCCAGCCAGCCAACCACTCATGGCCACTCCCCCCCCCATGGGCTCTGCCTGATCGGCCCTGATCGGGGTGGGCTAGCTGGACCCCACCAATGCACATGCACTGGGCCTCTAATATATAAAACCTATATATCTTTAAAATGAATGAGATTTTAATTTTTATGCTACTAACTCTACCATTATTAACCCTTGGCTCTTAATATCACAATGGCATGACCTAACTTTTGACAAACTAACCAAACTTTTAAACTGTTTTTCCTAGCTTTTCTAAAACATATTAAGAACATATTATTTATTTTGTTCAAGATGGTTATGTCCTCTTAAATGTACCTTATATGTATGCTGTCCAGTATATGCAGATAATTTACATGTCCCTTTATTTCTGGGAGTAGGGTTAGAATAGCCTATGATTACACTCAAACTGAGTATTGTATTAAAGATGAAATATTATGTTGTCCCAAAATAATTAGGCATCTTTATAAAAGTCTAAAGCAGAACACCTGTACTACCCTGGTTTATCAAATCAAGGATTAAAGCAGCAAGTACACTTTATTACTGTCTACTGTAAAGTCAGAAAGTTGTAAGCTAACATTTACTGTTAAAATAAACTTCAATTTTTTAAAGCAGAAAAGCCCATGCCATATGATAATGAAACTTATTCTGATGGCTTACATGGCAAATATTCAATAATTAATGACAAAGTATTTAACTGAAAAAATTCAGAAAAATCTCTAAGTTACTTTCCAAACGACAATATTTAAGAGAATGCACTAATTTTATAGTGCTCTAGTACATGTATCCCATACTTTATATTTCAGACTAGAGGCCCAGTGCACAAATTCATGAGGTCCCTCTGGTTGGCCTACAGGGATCGGGTTAAAACCTGCAGTCCAATGCTGCCTGCAGCTCCTACCTGCCACTCCCACTCATCCTGACCCCACTGTGCCTACTGCAGGCTCACACCAAATCAGTCCCTGCAGCAGCACTCACCAGCCATGAGCCCTGCATCTGGCACCCTCCTAAGGGGAATGGCCTACTGTATCAAGCTGAAATTGGCTCTCCGACATCCCTTGAGGGGTCTCAGATTGTAAGAGGGTGCAGGCCAGGTTGAGGGACCCCACAGGTGCATGATCAGGACAGGGAGGGACCAAGAGAGAGCTTCAGGGCCTGTCTGGCCCATCTTGCTCAGTCCCCATCAATGGGACCTCAGCAGCAAGTAAACCTACCAGAGCATCTGCCCTCTGGTGGTCAGTGCATGTCATAGTGAGTGGATGAGCAGCCTTAACATCATTAGCATATTACGCTCTGATTGTTTGTTTGGTTGTTCTGCTGTTCGGTCTATTTGCATATTACCCTTTTATTATCTATACTAGGGACCCGATGCACAAAAATTTGTGCACTTGGGGGAGGGTCCCTCAGCCTGGCCTGTGCCCTCTCACAGTCTGGGACTCCTTGGGGGATGTCCACCTGATGGCATGCTGGCCAGCCTGGGTGAGGGGCTGATGTCTGTTTGCAGGTTGGCCAAGCCCCCCCAGTGGAACCCTCACCCCATGGGGGTGTGGCCAGCCTGGATGAGGGGCTGAAGGCCATTTTCAAGCTGCCCACAGCTCCCATTGACCCAAGGTCCCAGCGAGGCTGGCTGGAATCAGGTTTCTGGGGTTTGTTTATCTTCTATAATTGAAATTTTGTTGTCTTGAGTGGAGGCCTGGTCAGGCAATGAAGCCTCCTGTTTGCTACAGCTCCATGGCTCCTATAATGAAAACATTGTTGCCTTGAGCAGCCGGCCTGGGTAGGCAGTTGCAACGGAAGCCTCCTATTTGCTCTAGCTCCGTGGCTGCTGGCCTCCATCTTGGCTGGGTTAATTTACATACAGCCATTCTAATTGGCTGGTGGGCGTGGCTTGTTTGGTGGGCGTGGCTTGGTTGTCTCAGAGTGATGGTTAATTTGCATATTACTCTTATTAGATTATCTATCTATATCTATATCTATATCTATATCTATCTATATAGATAAGATGATAGATAGATAGGTAGGTAGGTAGATAGATAGATAGATAGATAGATAGATAGATGGATAACCCTAATATGCAAATAGACTGAATGGTGGAACAACCAAACAATCAGTCACTATGCGTGTGCTGACCACTGGGGGCACTTGCGAAACATGACAAGTGTTGGCAGTAAGTGGCAGAGCGTGGAACATGGTGGGTGTTGGCTGCAGTGAGATGGTGGAGCAGATGAGTTGGGGCACCAGTTGCTGTCATTGTGGTGAGCCTCTGGTGGTTACTGAAAAGTCTTTGCTTATGTCTGACGTGGTCCTGCCCAGCATTTGCACCCACTGCTGGCGTGTTCCTGCTCACACCCACTGCTGGTACTGGAGTCACCTCTTGCACCCACTGCCAGTGATGGCTCCGCTCTCAGCCAGCATCAGAGCCACTCCTCGCACCTGCTGCTGGCACCTGACACCGGTTCTGAATGCTTGGCTCTGTCAGTGGGTTCAAGTGGCAGCTGCTGGCCCTGATCACCCCTGCAGGCTTCTCCACTGGTGCAGGCCCCAATTGCTCCATGCCATCAGCAGATATGAGTGGGAACAGTAGCAGTGGGAACAAGGCTGCCAGCTGCCAGGGGACCAAGGGCTGTGGTGGGAGGGGCTGGACAGGGGAACAGAGGATGGGTGGAGACCTGTCCCTGTGCCCACCACAGCCTCACAGCCCACAGTTCCTTTCAAGGTGCCCGGATGGGATAGGATAATTATGGTATACTAGAGCCCGGCGCACAAATTCATGCACCACTGGGGTCCCTCAGCCTGACCTGCAGGATCTGCCTGAAACCAGCTCTCTGACATCCCAGGAGGGGTCCCAGATTGCAAGAGGGTGCAGGACAGACCGAGGGACCCCACCAGTGCATGATCGGGTCTGGGGAGGGATGTGGGAAGTTGGCCAGCCAAGGAGGGACCGCAGGAGGGCTCCACAGCTGGACCCCAGCACCAAGCTAACCTACTGGTTGGATTATCTGCCCCCTGGTAGTCAGTACACATCATAGTGAGTGGTTGAGCAACCTTAGCATGTCATTAGCATATTATGCTTTGATTGATTGAACAGCTGACCAGATGATCGGACACTTAGCATATTAGGCTTTTAATATATAGGATGTTACCATATAACACTGATAATAGAGAACTGTATTGGTAAAGGTAATTAATATAAAGGAGTAAAAGTTAAAATGCTAGAATCTAGTCATCTTTTTAAAGTGTTTTCTTTTACATAATGTATATAAATTGTCATTTCATACTTTTAATCAAGAGGAAGCCTGAATAGAAAAATCAGACATTGAAGAGATCTCCAGAAGTCCAGTAAGCAGTCCCCTACTTTTTGAACAAGTTACTTATTTGCAGATAGTTACTAACAGTTCTAATTCATATACAATTACTATTTAATGTCATTATTTTATATTGAATAAATCCTTGCATCCTATTTGGTTTGAATATACATTTACCCTATGCCCCTTTTAAAATAAAACATCTTAATTTGGATGAATGGGTTCATAAAATGTGATTCTTAACCTAACCTTATTATATAACTTACCTCAAGTAAATTAAGAGAAAACAAACTTTCATTGACTGCAAAATTTGTATATTGAATAAAGCTCAGACCTGTAATTGGATTCCCTTGTCAGGAAGGTCCTATTTTGTGGAACAAGCAAACTGAAAAGAAAGATTTGATTTCAAGTGTGAGCTTCATTAAAGAGGTCATGTCTAAGAGGAAAATATTCATTAATCTAAATGACCAAAATATACCTTTAGGTAATATAACTTAGAACATCAAAATGATTATTTACTTTTACTAAGCAAAGAGGTTAAGCCCTCTGGACATTACATTGATAGTCTAATATATAACTTTATATTTTACTAAGGACCCAGTGCACAAAAATTTGTGCATTCGGGAGGTCCCTTAGCCCGACCTGTGCCCTCTCACAGTCTGGGACCCCTTTGGGGATGTCCACCTGCTGGTGTGCCTGGTAAGCCTGGGTGAGGGGCTGATGGCTGTTTGCAGGCTGGCCAAGCCCCCCAGTGTGGATCCTCACCCCATTGGGGTGTGGCCAGCTTGGGTGCAGGTCTGAGGGCCATTTTCAGACTTTCAGGCTTCCCACAGCTCCCATTGACCCAATGACCCAGCAAGGCTGGCTGGAAGCAGGTTTCTGGGGTTTATCTTCTATAATTGATACACTGTTCCTTTAAGCCGAGGCTCCTCTCTGCTTCACCTTGTGGCTTCTATAATTGAGACACTGTTGCCCTTAGAAGTCAGGCCTGGCCTGCTGTTTGCTTCAGCTCTAGAGGCTTCTATGATTGAGACATTGTTGCAAATATGTTGTTGTCTGGAGCCGGGAGAAACCCAGCCAGGCCTGCAAACACTTTCACTCCTGCTGCAAAGGAAACTGCCTGTTTACTCAGCTCCATGAGTGCTGGCCTCCATGTTGGCTGGTCTAATTTGCATACCATCACTCTGATTGGCTGGTGGGCATGGCTTAGGCATCCCAAAGGGATGGTCAATTTGCATATTATGCTTTTATTAGATTAGATAATTGCAGAATCTTCAAACACTAATATTGTTGCTTCTACTTAATATACTACAAAAATAAAGATTTATATTTTCCCCCTACTATAAAGGTAAGCATTCATGATATTTCACTGATATTAATTAAGCATGGATTCTACCTATGGACTTAGAATGGACATGAATTCATTCTTCTTTTATGAGTTTAGAATATGCCCATGGCAGGAAAAGAAATGAACAATTAGAATCAGGAAGTGATGAGTAAGTGAATCAGTCTTTGAATAATCAGACCTATGTGATAACAATTTGACAATTTGCCTCAAACAAATAAAGACAAGTGTATGTATTGGACATTATGGAAAATTTACCTTTCATTCTTCTAATCATTTTATTATGAACCTTCAGGAAAATCATGGTGCACGTCAAGCAGGTAATGTGTCTTTCAGGTGCTACTGATTTAATGCTAAACTGAACATGATTAAAATAAATGTTTTCTATAAACATTTAAAATATATTTTACAAAACTCTACATATATGTGTGTGTGTGTGTGTGTACTAGTATATTCCTCAAAATGTATACACTTTGAATAATTATAAAGTCAGTGTTCATTTTCAAAATGTAAAAGAATCTACAGAAATTAATCATTTTTTTTTGTCATGCCTGTTTTCAAACTGATGACCATTCTGGTCCAGGCACTGCTGATATACAAAGCAATGGAATCTCAAACAGGATGGGAAGAGATCAACCAAGAAACTTGTGTACATTTATGCATAACCCATGGACACAGACAATAGGCAGTGAAAGCCTGAGGCAGGGGTGGACTAGAAGAGGTCATCGGGGAAGAAAAATGGATATATGTTTCAACAATCAAGAATTTTTTTAAAACAATGGAATTTTATTTTGATGAAAGACTCGAGTTTACAATCATTTAATAAATGAAGAGCAAACACTTCATTTTCCTATCCCATAACTCTTATGAAAAAAAGTCATTAGTAAATAAATATCTGTGAGCTGATTAAGGGTAAGGAAGACTGAATAATAAACCACCCCTGATGTTCACACTCCCTGCGTGTGACTCACTCTAAAAGGGTGAAAACAACACTGGAGATAACTGAACTCTTAAGATATGGGCAGTGAATCTCATTCTAATAATTCAAATAAGCCCAAAGATAAATACTTATTTTTTGCTCATCATGGGCAGTAAACTATACACATTTTACTGAAGGAATACTTTGATAGAAGCACTTATTTAAGTTACACTGCATCACAACTATAAAAATTGCTTGAACAGTTCCATTTAACCACCATTTATAACGTGCACCTATATAATATTCTCCATTTTATCTGATGTCTGACATATAAATCTAGACTGAAAGTACCCAGCTGCCAATTTCCACCACTTTTGAAAATATCTAGATGTGTGAAAAAGGACTGTCCCCCATACAAAGAACCAATTTCACAAACCTACTGGTAAGCAAATACATTTATAACTGGAACCTCAGGATGCTAGAGTTGTATTCATTTAAAAAAAAAAAAAACATCCAGTTACGTTTGGTCTTTAAAAAAAGCCTACACTGGCCCTAACCAGTTTGGCTCAGTGGATACACCGTTGGCCTGCGGACTCAAGGGACTCAGGTTCAATTCTGGTCAAGGGCATGTACCTTGGTTGCATGCACATCCAGTAGGAGGCAGCTGATTAATGTTTCTCTCTCATCAACGTTTCTAACTCTCTATCCCTCTCCCTTCCTCTCTGTAAAAAAATCAATAAAATATGTTTTTTTAAAAGCCTACACTGTAATATCCTAAACATTATATGCATCTCATGATGAAGAGAGTGACCTTGCAGTGCAGAATGAGGAGAGTGCCACATCACCATGAACTGCAGCATGCTGTGGTTTCAAGGAACATCGGCATCACAGCATTGGATTCTGTGCATCAGGATCCAGGTCACAGCATTGGATTCTGTGCATCAGGATCGAGGTCATTGTTGCCATCGAGGGGGATGGATGGAGAAAATAACCAGTTCATCCTCTTGCAGAGTTGGGTGCGTGACTACCAACTGGTTTTGGGGAATGTCTACAGTGGCTACTGCAAGGTTGGTGATAGATTTACTCTTTATGCACTAGAAGTCTACATGCTGACTCCTTCTTCCTTCTCCCAGGACACTCAAATAAAGGGTCTTTGGACATAGCTGTAAATCACGTCTGGGTTGCCCCCAGGGCTTTTCTTTATTTTTTCTTTAGAGGTAGAATAACCTTCTATTCCCAATCTATTCTTAAGACCTCTCACCTTCAAAACTCATTTAGTTTTCAATATACTCTGTTTTCAATATACTTGAAAAGTCTATATAATTTTGTGCTATAAATAATTTGTGAATATTCTTCTCCCAACTGGGGTGGATGTTCTTCATCCCAATCAGCCACACCATCATCTATAAGTACCACTATGTGGCATCATTCCCCACTCTGGGCACTAGCTACCATGAGAGGCAGGATCATTTCTTCTAAATAAAATTCAAACTGTCTATGAGCACCATCATTTGATAATTCATATATTAGGGCACCAAGAGTTCTACATTTAATAGTATTATATTCAAAAGAGGTACAAAGAGATAATAGTCACATACTTTTCTCAGTTCAGGAGTAGATATGTCATCGGGACAACGAATTACTAATTGTATATAATAAAACCTTAATATGCAAATCAACCATATGGTGGAATGACTGGTCACTATGAATTGACCACCAGGGGGCAGATGCTCAACATAGGAGCTGCCCCCTGGTGGTCAGGGCGCTCCCATAGAGGGAGCACCACTCAGCCAGAAGCTGGGCTCACAACTGGCCAGTGCAGCGGCAGTGGTGGGAGCCTTTGTGGTAGCACTAAGGAGCAGCAAGCTGAGCGTAGGGAGCAGTAAGCAGGTGGGCAGTAAGGAGTGAGGAGTCCCGGACTGTGAGAGGGCACAGGCTGGGCTGAGGCCCCCTCCCTCCACCTCCAGTGCATGAATTTCATGCACCGGGCCTATAGTTTTTATAGTAATTCAGAATAGCTTGAAATACAGTGGAACCAGTTCCTTCTGCCACCTTATATTCTCCATTCTCATTGGGATGTGTAAAATTGTGTTCTCTGCCAGATCCAAACATCCTGCCCAACATTTGGCTGTGCAATAAAAATGGATGGGTCTACAACAAATCCAGTGTTATCCACAATTAGTGTCACTCTTTCTGATGTTCTTTTATTCTGAGCTCCTTCTTTTGCATTTTCATATGCAAACATCATCTCCCCAGATATCTTACAACTACCATTTGAACTTGACTGACTACTATTTCTGTTACTGTTCCCAGCACTTATACTGGAACCATTTGGAGATGTTTTTTGAGGACAAGGACTGACTGGATGAGAGAAACTGTGATCTTTTTCTCATTCAATATGGTGCTGTCATGTTGGAGAAATAACATTTCTAATACAAGGAGTGAGCTGAGACTCTGTTCTTTCATGAGATGAATCTTGTGCTTTGTCACTTGACTGTCTATCTCTTGATCTCTCATGTCCCCCACTAGCACCATGTATACTCATTTTCCTGTGGTAGACAACTCTTTTAGCAACACATGAGGGAGTACTGTAGTCTTCCGTGAGCATCCATGAAAGGCCTAGGCAAAATCTGGGGGCAATGACCCCTCTGCTTCCTCCTCAACTGGATTCATCAGGAGGTATAGGTGAGGACAGCCACTTGGGCAGCTGAGTCTACCAGAGCCACCCAACAGGTTGTACCAATAAAGATTTTTTAAAAAGAATCATTTTTTGCCTGGCCAACATTGTACAGTGGTTGAGCATTGACCTATGAATCAGGAGACCATGGTTTGATTCCTGGTCAGGGCACATGCCTGGGTTGTGGGCTTGATCCCTAGTGTGGGGCATGCAAGAGGCAGCCATTCAATGATTCTCTCTCATCATTGATGTTTCTATCTCTTTCCCTTTCTCTCTGATATAAATATATATATTTATATAAAGCTATATATTTAAAAAATGATCATTGTGGTAATTGTGCATCCTCAACCATCAACTGTTGCCAGTTTTGTACTGTAAACTTAGTCTTTTATGTATCCCTATAAAAAGACTAGTGGGTAAATTTTCTTTGTTCAAATCTTAGTCTGGCTTCACTCATTATTTCAAATTAGCTAGACCTGAAGAGGAGTAAAAATTGAGTTATCAGCTGTTAAAGTGTGTATTACATTTTCTGGGACAACCTGTGTCCCTCTAAAAAATGTATACACACTTTGAATAATTGTAAAGGCAGTGTTTGTACATTAACTGCATTTTCAAACTTCCAACAGCATTTTAGGATGAATCTTAGTCTGACTGAAAAGAAAGATATATCAATTGAACTATTAGCTGTTCAAGTCTGTATACATGTTTTTGGGACACTGTGTGTGTGTGTGTGTGTGTGTGTATCTTATCTAATAAAGAGGGAATATGCAAAATGACCATCAGGCCATAATGGTCAAGATGGCTTCACCCACAATGGAGGCAGGGATTCCATAATACAAGATAGCTGCGCCATAGCAGAGGCCTGGTTCCTGTAAGGAGCCTTAACGAACAATCAGCAAGGACCTGAGACTGCATGACACTGGGCCCCCCTTCTGGTGATGTTTGACAGGGGACCTCAGGCTGCACCTCCAACCCTAGCAAGGCTTGATGTAGGACCTCAGGCCACATCCCCCACCCCAGCATCAGGCCAAGGGATCTCAGGCCATACCCCTGAGTCACCACCTGGCGAGGGGATCTGAGACTGTGACCCTCGCTCTGGCACTGGGCCTGGGGACCTGAGGCCATGGCCCCCACCCAGTGGGACTTGACAAGGTACCACAAGCCATGCCCCCCACCCAGCAGGGCTTGATGGGGGACCTCAGGCCACGCCCCCCACCCTGCCACCAGGCTGGGGGACTTGAGGGTGTGCTGGGGGACCTGAGACTACAACCCCCACCCAGTGGGGTTTGACAGGGAATATAAGGTTGAGCTCCCCACCCAGTGCTGGGCCAGGAGACCTGAGGCTGCACCCCTGCCCAACGGGGCTTGACATGGGTGGGGCCATCTGGGTTTGGATCTTTCCCAATAGGGGTGGGGCTGGCTGGGGCTGGGACTTACATGATTTTGAGGCACCATGGGTGGGCAGGGAATTGACTCTGGGTCCCGCAGCACACCCCGTACTCTGACAGGAGGAAGATTTTCATATACATTTTACTAATTTTCTTTCATCTCTGACACTTCTATTATATAGAAAGGGTAAATAGCAATATTAAAATATTCCTCTAATTAATCCTTTTTTAATGTGCACAAATTTTGTGCACCAGGCCACTAGTGTATGTTTTCCTTTTATTGAATTTATTGAGGTGACATAATTTAACAAAATTATACAGCTGGAAGGAGACTTGATTGGGTGGTGATCACACGATATAGTGTACAGATGATGTGTTATAGAAAATTCTACAAATATATTGACAAATTTAGATGCTTTGACTGATAGATGTCCATGCATACAATAGGGTAATATAACTTTATCACCTTAATGAATATCAATAATAACTTTTCCTTATCTGAATATGTAATTTGATAAATTCTGAATATTACAGTGTAATTTATATAACCTGTGGGGTTTTAGTTTCATTTTGTTTTTAAATAATTTATATTACTTTGTTTTTTCTCCTGCCACTACTCAAAAAAATGTTATAAAGAACACTTATCCATTAAATATTTATATTATTAATTATATATACTCATGAAAGACAGATTTAAATATACCTAGAAATATCTAATTGAATGTACTTTATTTTGTGAATTCATTTGATGGGGAGGTAGTACAATATTTTTATTCTGATTTAGAGATGTCGTCTTTGTGGTTAAAAAAAACTTCAATTAGCTAAAATAACAATAATATCTAGCATCAGCAACAGTTTAGTAGTTAATTTCACTGGGATTTAACAGGTTTATTGAATCAGTTTAAAATAAAGACTATATGCACCCCTATATTCATAGCAGCATTATTTACAATAGCTAAGATCTGAAAATGGCTTAAATGCCCATCAGTAGATGAATGGATAAAAAAGCTGTGGCTCAAATGCCCATCAGTATACGAATGGATAAAAAAATCTGTGGTACATTTTTATAATGGAATACTCTGAAAGAGAAAGATCTCTTCCCCTTTGAGACAACATGGAGGGACCTGGAGAGCATTATGCTAAGCAAAATAAGTTATTCAGAGAAATATGAATATCACATAATCTCACTCATATGTGGAATCTAAAGAACAAAATGAACTGACAAACCAAATAGATCCAGAGACATGGAAGCATGCCAACAGATTGAGGATTCTCAGAGGGAAGGGGTGGGCTGGGAAGATAGTTTGTATTAAAGCTGTGTGAATAAACATGGCTTGGAGGATGACTTAAACAGAACAAATAGATATATAGGATATCTGAAACATATCCAGTATTAAAACTATCTACATGTATGGTGCTGCCCAAATTTGGACATGTCAGTTTCAATGAGAGGGAAAAGACTAATATAATTCCTTTTAATGTATCAAATATTCATGTTTATAAATTTATACAGAACACTAATAAGTAATCATACATTATAGTGACCAGATGTACTGAGAATAATTATAGGATATTTCTACTTAGATGAAATATACACATGTATACTGAATCTACTTAAGTACCTAAAAGAGTTATAAATTTTAAAATTAAATATCAGAAAAAATCTTGAAATTGGGACAATAAGTGATATCATGAAACTCTTATCAATTTGTCATATATTTGTTATTGCTAAAGATGACAAAGTTTTGATTTGAGATTTAAAATTACATATCAATTAACACCCAGAATCTATGGTATTTTTATACACCAATAATGAACTTATACAAAAATAATCTTTTAAAAAATATCATTTACCATTGCAACAAAAAATTAAGATACCTAGGAATAAACTTAACTAAGGCAATAAAAGACCTGTACTGGGAAAACTACAGAATGTTGAAAAAAGAGATAGAGGAAGACATAAGTAAGTGAAAGAATACACTGTGTTCAAAGATTGGTAGAATCAACATCATTAAAATGTTCATACTACCCAAAGCAGTTTATAGATTCAATGCAATACTCATGAAAACACCAATGGCATATTTCACACACCTAGAAAAAACTCTCTAAAAATTCATATGAGATAAAAAATAAAACCCAGAATGGCGACAGCAATCCTGAAAAAGAAGAACAAAGTTGGAGGGATCACAACACCAGACATAAGCTATATTACAAAGCCACTGTCCTCAAAACTACCTGGTGCTGGCACAAGAACAGACATATAGACCAGTGGAACAGAACAGAGATTGACCCAAGCCATTTTGATCAATTAATATTTGACAAAGGAGGCAACACCATTCAATGGAGTCAAGACTAACTCTTCAATTAATGATATTGGGAAAATTGGACAGATGTATGCAAAAAAAAAAATGAAACTAGACCGCACACTTACACCATACATAAAAATAAACTCAAATAGATAAAAGACTTAAATGTAAGATGGGAAACCATAAAAATCTCAAAAGAATCCATAGGCAGCAAAATATCAGATATATGTCATAGCAATATCTTTACCAATACAGCTCCTAGGATAATGGAAACTAAAGAGAAAATAAACAGACGGGACCACATTAAAAGAAAAAGCTTCTGCACAGTAAAAGAAACCATCAACAAAACACCAAGAGAGCCCACTGGATGGGAGAACAATACTTGCCAATTTTATATCTGACTAGGAGCTCAGTGAACGACTCCATGCACCTTGGAAGGAACTGTGGGCGGTGAGGTTGCAGTGCACAGAGGAGGGTCTCAGTGCATCCTCCATGCCCCCACCTGGCCCCACCCACCACGGCCCCTGGTCCCCTGTCTGTCAGCAGCCCCGCTCCTGCCACCGCTGTTCCTATGCACTGACGGTGCCAGCCCCTGCTTGCACCTGATGATGACGTGGAGCCATTGGGGCCAGCACCATCAGCGGGTGCAAGTGGTTGCTGCTGCCCTGATCACCCTTCAAGAGTGGGGGGGGGTGGAAAAGCCATCGGGGCCTGCAGCTGCCACTCTCACCTGCTGATGGCACCAAGCAATCAGGACCAGCAATGGGACCTGCTGTCAGTACAGCAGGTGCAAACAGCTGCTCCATTGCCAGCAGCAGGTGTGAGCATGGCTGTCACTGGCAGCAGGTGCAAGTGGTGGCTGCTGGCCCTCATCAGCCCCAGGAGCAGGTGGACGTGGAGAAGCCCTGAGTGGCGATCAGGACCAAGAGCCATCGCTTGCACCCACTATTGGTGCTGAGAGATTGGCGCTGGCACCAGGAACCAGCAGCGGGTATGAGAGGGCCCAGCACTGGAAGCAGGTGCAAGCACCAGGTGGGACCACTGCCTGTGGGAGGAAAGAATTTTCAGTAACCACAAGAGGCTAACCCCAATGACAGCAACAAGCAGCCTTGATCTGGTGCCCCCCTCCCCTCACCTGCTCCACAATTCTATGGCCGAAGCCCACTATGTTCCATGCGTGCCCCTGGTGGTCAGCACACATCATAGCAACAGGTTGTTCAGTTGTTTGGATGTTTGGTTTATTTGCATATTCAGGTTTTATATAAAAGATAAGGGTTTAATCTAAAAAATTTATAGGGAACTATTATAACTTAATAAAAGGAAGATAAATAATCCAATCAAAAAATGAGCAAAGGACCTAAACAGCTACTTTTTGAAAGAGAACATACAGAAGGCCAAGAGACATATGAAAATATGCTAAAAGTCTCTAATTATCCAAGAGATGCAAATCAAAACAACAATGAGGTATCATCTCACACCTGTCAGAATGGCTATCATCAACAAATCAACAAATGACAAGTGCTGGAGAGGATGTGGATAGAAAGGAACCCTCCTTCACTGCTGGTGGGAATGCAGACTGGTGCAGCCATTGTGAAAGACAGTAGGGAGTTTCCTCAAAAAGTTAAAAATGGAACTCATTTGACCCAGTAACCCCACTTCTAGGACTATATCCCAAGAAACCTGAAACACTAATCAGAAAGGATATATGCATCCCTATGTTCATAGCAGCACAGTTTACAATAGCTAAGATTTGGAAACAGCCTAAGTGCCCATCAGCAGATGAGTGGATTGAAAAACTGTGGTGCTTCTACATAATGGAATACTATGCCACTATAAAAAAAGAAGGAACTTTTATCATTTGCAACAGCATGGATGGAACTGGAAAGCATTATGCTAAATGAAATAAGCCAGTTAGATAAAGTTAAATATCACATGATCTACTCATATGTGGGATATCATAATCAACATAATTTGATGAACAAGAAAAGATCCAGAGACAAATGGCAAGGGAGAGGGTATTAGAGAGTAACCAAAGGGCTTTTATGCATGCATATTAGCATAATCAATAGACACAGACACTGGGGCAGTGGGGGCTTACTTGGGGTGGGAATGGCTGGTGTGGGAGGGGTCAATTGGAGAAAAAGGAGACATATGTAAAACTTTAGACAATAAAAGAGTAGTACAAATAAAAATAAATAACCAGTTTGAAGAAATAATGACAGAAAATTTCCTTGATGTTGGGAACAAAAGTCACACAAGTCAAAGAAGCACACAGTCCCAAACAAGATGAACCCAAAAAGTCTACCACCAAGACACATGGTAATTAAATTGACAAAAATCAACAAAAATAATGTTAAAGGCTGGTAGGTAGTGACAGAAAGTTACCTACAAGAGATCTCCCATCAGTCTATCAACTGATTTCTGAACAGAAACACACCAGGCCAGAAGGGAATGAAATGAAATATACAAAGTCATGCAACAAAAGTGTCTGAATCCAAGAATACTATATCCAGCAAGGCTATCATTCAAAATTGAAGGTGAAATCAGGAGCTTAACAGAAAAAAAGTACTAAGGGAGTTTATTACCACCAAACCAGCAGTGCATGACATGCTAAAGGACTGCTGTAAAAAGAAGAAATACAAAGGGAAGAAAGAACATAGGCATAAAAAAATAAAAATGGCGGCAACCAAGTACCTATCAATAATAACCTCAAATATAAATAGATTAAATGCTCCAATAAAAAGACATAGGGTGGCTGAATGGATAAGAAAACATGACCCCTATATTTGCTGTCTACTAAGGCCCACCACAGAAAAAGGGACTCACACAGACTGAAAGTGAGGGGATGAAAAAAAGAATTGTTCAGGCATTGGAAATGAAAAAAAAAAAAAAACTGAGATAGCAATACTTACATATGGCAAAATAGACCTCAAAGTGAAAGCCATAACAAGAGATAAGGGCAGCCACATCATAATAGTAAAAGGAGCAATTCAACAAGAAGATATAACTCTGGTAAATATATATGGACCTAATACAAGAGCAACCAAATACATTAAAATAACTTCTGGAATATATTAAGGGAGAGATTGACAGCAACACAATCATTGTAGTGGATTTTAATACCCCACTGACATCACTGGATAAATCCTTTAAAGAAAACAAAAAAAAACAAAGAAACAACAAGCCTAAATGTCTCACTAGATCACAAAGGAATTAATTGACATCTTCAGAATATTTCAACCCAAAGCTATAGAATATACATTCTTCTCCAGTGTGCACAAGACATTTTCAAAGATAGACCACATATTGGGACACAGGCAAAGTCTCTTCAAATTCAAGAAGATAGAAATCATATCAAGCATCTTCTCAGATCACAATGGCATAAAACTAGAAATCAACTACAATAAAAGCAATGAAAAAAATAAAACATTTGGAAGCTAAATAGCATGATGTTAAACAATGATTGGGTTACCAAAGAGATCAAAGAAGAAATAAAAAAGCATCCTGGATACAAATAACAATGGAAACACAACAATTCAAAAGTTAGGAGACACAGTGAAAGCAGTCCTGAGAGAGAAGTTCATAACTCTACAGGTCTACCTAAAAAAAAAAAAAAAAAAGACAGAAAGAAAAAATAGTAATAAATTATCTAACCCAATAACTTAAAGAAGTAGAAAGAGAGCAACAGAAAAGCCTAGAGTGAACAGAAGGAAGGAAATAATAAAGATCAGAGCAGAAATAAATGGCATAGGGACAAAAAAAATACAAAGGTTCAGTAAAACCAAGAGCTGCTGCTTTGAAAGGATAAACAAGATTGATGAACTTCAAATCAGGCTCATCAAGAAACAAAGAGAGAGGACCCAAATAAACAAAATCAGAAATTAAATAGGTGAAGTAACAACCAATCCCACAGAAATACAAACAATTATGAAAAAATACTATGAACAACTCTATTCCAATAAAGTGCACAGCGTTAATGAAATGGACATATTCCTAGAAAAATACAGTCTTCCAAAACTCAATCAGGAAGAATCACAAAACTTGAATAGGCCCATAATGACTAAGGAAATTGAACCTGTAATTAAAACACTTTTGCAAACAAAAGTCTTGATCCGGATGGCTTCACAGAGGAGTTTCACAAAACATTCAGAGAAGAAATAATACCTCTCTTCATTAGACTATTCTAAAAACTCAAGAGAAACAAACAATATGAAGCATTACCCTAATCCAAAAAACAGATAAAGACACTACAAAGAAAGAGGATTACAGGAAAGTATCCCTGATGAACATAGATGCTAAACTCCTTGACACAATTCTAGCAAATCAGATCCAGCATTATATTAGAAAGATCATACACCATGACAAAAAAAAAAAGACTGAAATAAAAGAAAAGAATATGAAAAGACAGACAGACATGGGACCAAAATAATTAGAGGAGGAAAAAAGAAACCAAAAAGATAATATGAAATCTTTAAGCAACAGAAAAGAAATAGAATTAGGATAAAAAAGAAATGAAAGAAAAAATAAATGAAATAATAATAATATAATATAATAAAAGAGTAATATGCAAATTGACCGTTACCCAAGACACCTAAGTCATGCCCACCAGCCAAGCCACGCCTGCCAGCCAACCAGAGCAGCTGTATGCAAATTAGCCCAGCCAAGATGGAGGCCAGCAGCCATGGAGCTAGAGCAAACCAGAGGCTTCTGTTGCAACTGCCTGCCTAGGCTGGCTGAGCCTCTGCTCACGGCCACCCCCACCAGCCAATCAGAGCGGCTGTATGCAAATTAACCCAGCCAAGATGGAGGCTGGCAGGGCAGCTCTGCACTGGGAGCCTCTGCGGCCAGCATAGCTGTTCCAGGTGTGTCAGCTCAGTGGGGGGGGGGTCCGGCCTGGGGCCTCCTCAGGGCATCCAGGAGCACCTGTCCCAGGTCCACTGCCTGGCTCCACCCCCCGGGGGCCTCCCTGGGGCATGTGGGAGCACGGGGGCCTCTGTGGCGTGCAGGAGCAGCCGTACTGGGTCAGCTGCCTGGCTCTGCCCCAGGGGCCTCTGTGGGGTGTCCAGGAACGCCTGTCCTGGGTCTGCTACCTGGCTCTGCCCCGGGGGCCTCCTCAGGGGCGTACGGGAGCACCCGTCCAGGGTCTGCTACCTTCATCCACCCCCCGGGGGCCTCCACAGGGCATGCGGGAGCATCTGCTGCACAGTGCGGAGAATCTGAAGCCAGTCCGCTGCCCAGCTCCACCTTGGGTGTGTTCGCTCAGCAACAAGGCCCCACCGAGGGATCCTGCACCAGCGTCCACCCCTGGCTTGCCACCCAGCTCTGTGCAGGTGTGTCCCCTCAGTGGTGGGAGCCCACCAGTTGTGTGCAATCATGGGCCCTCCGGTGAGAAACGTCCAGGCCTGTACTCACCAGCCCTCCCACCCTCCAGTGCATGAACCCTGAAGGGGCTGTGGGCAGCCTGAAAATGGCCCTCAGCCCCTCACTCAGGTTGGCCAGGCATGCCAGCAGGTGGACATCTCCCCCGAGGTGTCCAAGACTGCAAGAGGGCACAGGCCAGGCTGAGGGACCCCCACCCTCCGAGTGCACAAATTTTTGTCCACCGGGCCCCTAGTTTAAAAATAATAATGATGATAAAAATATAGCATAGGAAAAAGGAAGTAAAAAGAACTGTAAAAAATAAAATAAATAAAAATAAAACAAGAAAAGTAAAAGAGAAAAAAAATAGTATACAAGGAAAGAGAAATAAGAATATCTTATCTAATAAAAGGGTAATATGAAAATTCACCATCACTCTGTCACAAAGATGGCAGCATACATATCGGCCAGGATGGGACACTGACAGTGTTGCCCCGACGATGTGAGCCCAGTGTTCTACGCCCAAGCTGTGCAGAGGGAGAGAAGGGCCTCTGGCCAGAGGCTGGGGCTTGGGAAGCTGGCGTCATTGCAGGCCAAGCTGAGGGAACCTCCTCCCACTCCCACCCATGCACGAATTTCATGCACTGGACCTCTAATATGAAATAAAAAAGAGAAGAAAGAAAAAAAACTTTCCATCTGCTATTTATAGAGCTTGCTAGATTTTGTTCCTATGTTGTTGGATCTGTCCCCTTGGTGTATCAGTCCTGGACCTCCTAGGAGGTTTCCAGTACAAGGCAATGTGTGTTGCTGTCCCTGTGTGGCCTCTGATGTATGGTAGGGTGGAGCCTTAAGTATTCCAGTGGACTTCTAACCCAGAGGCTGGGTGTTTCTCTGGTCTCTCATCTTGAATGTCCTTGTTCTGAATTGCTATCCCTTCCCCCATGGCACTAGGCAATGCAGGATGTCTGGGTCCCTCTCCCTGTCTTTTTCTGCCCCCTCTCTGCATTCCCTTCTTACAATATTTTAAATCAACTATTTTTCAATTAGCTTTACAAACTGAATGTTCTGCAGTTTAGCTGCAAATCTGGTCCAGTGCTGAGAGCAAGCTGACAATGGAGCTTCCCTAGTGTGCAGCCATCTTGGAACTGAGCCTATAACTGTATAATTTAAAAGCTTTAACATATTTGCATAGTTGTGTCTCCACTATATAATTTTAGTATGCATTTTTTCATCCCAAGTAGAAATGCCATGTCATGTACCAAACAACCCCTCTAACCTTTCTTGCTCTTCCAATCCATCAGAAGCACTAATAGTTTTGTTTCCATGGATTTGCCTATTCTGGACATATCATATAAATGAAGTTATATAGTATGTGATTTTTTTTCCTTTTATTTTTTATGCTATATTTTACTCCCCTTTGCCACCTTCCACCCAGCCCCTAGTTCCCCCTTCCCTCTGACCATCACCACATTGTGACTCCTTTCAATTATCTTAACATTTTTAATGTTCATCCATGGTATAATATGTCAGTATTTTATTTTTATAACTGGATAATATTCTAATGTATGATTATACCACATCTATTTAAGAATTTATCTGTATGTATCTTGAGGCGGGTCCACAGGATTCTAGAATCACTAAAAACCTTGCTACAGAAATCGCACTTGTGGGGCTTCATACCTATGTGACCCTAGAAGTGGACATGAAGTTTGGAAGGAGAGATAAAAACTGCAGGGCACATTGAGTACTTCCATTTTCTTTCTTTGCTATGAGTGGGTTTGTGGCCCTGGTTATGAAGATGGTTATAGATGTGGCTGGTCAGGTAGGCTTTGAATTCTGTATGAGAACTGCACTCTCTGCCACAGTTACATCTGGGTGTTCAGGAACACCAATCTGCTGAACATAATCCTGGTTGTAATACAAAAGCAGTTCCCTTTCAGGAGGAATATCTTGTGAGGTACAGAAATAAATTATTTCATCATGGGTATAAGCCACCAAACTGCTCTTCCCAGTTCCTGGCTTTGCACAAATGTTATCCAATTACATTCATTTTTCTCTGTTGTAACAATGCAGAATTCTAGGACACCAGTGTGGTATATCTTTCAAATATGTTTAACTATCTTGTCTGTCCATTCTGCCACTTTCATGGAGTTACTCTGGTGGCCAATGAGAGGCCCAAAGCAAGTCCACACAGGAATGGTTTCTCCAGTCCATAAAAAAAACAAAAACAAAAAGCTTTTGCTTCCACAATTGAGTGGTTGAAAACAAGGTGCTTTGGGAGAAAAAGCCTCACTTTGCTCTCTACTGGGGTGTCAGGAACAGAAGTCACTGGTCTGTGATCAGGGCAGTCAAGAATATGCTCAGTCACAGGGTGCGCACCATATTTTCCTTGTTTGAATTGGAGTCTTCCATTTGCAGAGAAGGTGGTACAAAATAAAGACTGTTTAAAGATACATCTGTTACAGTATTCCAGGGCAGAAGAATAAGGAAACTGAGACAGGAAAGTTAAAACAAGGCCAAACAGCGTGAGCGATTTGCAACCAACTTGTAACAAACAAGCCATTATCTTCCCCAGCCAAGAACACAGAGCAAATGGTTTAAAAACATCACTAATGAGAGAATGAAGGAAGGCGGGAGGGAAGGGCAATTTTACTTCCTAAGCAGAGAAGCCAGCAGTCTCAAGGCTTAGCAAGGCAAAGTTGCCAGGTGCTTCTCATGAATTCTGGGAAGGCCACAACAAAGTAAAAAAAGGTACCTTGGAAGTTAATCTGTACCAAAATAGTCAGCAAAGGAATTTTGAAATCTATAGACAGGACTGTATATAATGCCTCCAACTCCCACCCAACCTGCTCTTCAGTTTAGCTGAGAGCCCATCTGTGCTTCATAAACCAGATGTATAGGTTTGTTTGTTTTTCTTTTTGAATAAAAGTGTATGCTTTAATTGCTTTAGTAAATTGGCTTCTTTTGGCCTAGCTAGTGTGGCTCAGTGGATATAGTGTCAGTCTGTGCACCAAAGGTCCCCAGGTTTGATTCTGGTCAAGGGCAGATACCTAAGTTGCAGACTCCTCTCCTGCCTTGGGTTTGGTCAGGTTGCATGCAGGAGGCTACCAATTGATGTGTTTCTTTCACATCAATGTTTCTCTCTGTCTTTCCTTCTCTATTCCATTCTCTAAAAATCAATGGAAAAATATCCTTGGGTGAGGATTAAAAAAATAATAAAAATAAGTTGGATTTTTACAATGCAATCAAGATCTCTTGTATAATTCATTTATATGAGAAGACAAGAATCAAGGTTGGGGATACGCCCCTCCCACTGATTCAGGGAGCTGTTGGGCAACATCTCTCTGGTGTCAGTGAGAGGTGCCTATAACACATCTACATGACCTGTTCCCATAGAAACCCTCCTGAATGATAGGGGCGACAGCCACTGGTTCTAGGCGTAGGTCAACTTCATGTTGGGAAACAGATTCTAACGAGGTAATGTGTGACGTAGAGACAGCCATGCTTACAGAGTTGGTACTTGTGACCATGCTGTGAATGGAATCACTGAGGGCACAGACATCCACTTGACCCAACTTGCAATGTGTTCTGCCTCCATGACCACAAGAAGTTCTAGGCCATTCTCATGAATGGATATCACACCACCAGGCCCTATGCTGTATGCAGCAAGGTTCTTGCTCATGTAATCCACAGACAGAGGTTCATGATTTCTGGAGCCATTTGGGATTTGAGTATGCCCACCTACAACACCATCCATTATAAGCTCCTTTGCCATTCCATCTGCAGAGATAAGGCTGATAACCATAGAGATGTTCTCCATAGTGATTTTTGTGTCCAAGGCTACCTCATGGCCATCACTGGGATGAAAAGTTTGGACACTGTGTATGTTCACAGAGCGAGAGTCTATTGAAACAATGCCTTGTTCTAATCCAACATTTCCATTGAACTGATAGGGATCTAGTGCTGAAGTATTATTGGTGATAAGATAATGCTACATTAACATCAATGTTTATAGAGTTGAGGTGGATGTACTGAGGAGGCGGTCTGTCAGTAAATAAGATAAAATGCCAAGTAGAATGGTTCAGAAGTAACTGCTCTCCAGGTGGGAATAATGTGGTGGAGGTAGGGTGTAGTTTCTTTTGGGTAACCCGCACATCACCCCTCGATCACCATACACATTGGGAGCATCAGAAACAATGCAGATGGCACAGAGCTCAGGGAGAGACTCAGGTATGTAACTGCCACTGGCTGGCCTAAGGCAGGGATGGCATTGTGAGTGGGTGAGGCAGCAAAACCCAGGTGACTCCCTGAGACTGGCAAGGCACTGCTCACAGAGGATGACATCAACCGCTCCACCCTCACTGGTCTCAGGTTCATTTCATTCATCCTGTGATGTATCTGCTTGGGGCAAAGTACCAGAGAAAAAAGCACATGAGTGGCCTGGAAGCAGCATCAGGTTTTGCTTTTCAGGGTCACATGCTACTGAATCTTGCCTGCAACCACTGCGCAAGTGCAGCCACTCATCCCTAGGCCACAACAGGCTTTCCAACTTCTAAGGGCCAGCAGCCATGCACGCGTTCTGAGATGGGACATGCAGGAGGACATCCAGGACTTTTTGAGAGGGGAGCTGCCCAAGCTCCCAGTCACATGGGGGTCTGGGGAGGTTTGAGTTCCTGCCATGCCACATTGTTCCTCATCCAGGTTGAGATCGGCCCTGGGGACTCTCTAGGCCCTCTGGAGCCCCCTCTCTCCCCTCCCCCCACTTGCCAGGGGCCTCTCCTATAAAGTTTCCTGCTTGACCCAGCCCTCCTGTACCACAGTTTGATGTTGTTTTTAAGCCATTTATTTGTTGATGGGCACTTAGGTGCTTTATAATAACTTGGCTATTATAAATAATGCTGCAATGAACTTGTGGTGCACATTTTCTTTTGAGTTAGTATGTTGGATTTCTTCAGATATATACCCAGAAGTGGGATTCCTGAATAACAAGGTGGTTCCATTGAAAAACTTTGAAAAGCCTTCATATTTATTTCCATAGTGGCTGTAACATCAAAAGTGCATTTTTAATTTGGACATTTGCAGATATGTTTCCTTCTAAGTACTGCTTTAATTTAATAAATTTTGGCATGTTTCAGTTTTCATTTATCTCAAAATATTTTCCAATTATTTTGTTACGTTTCACAGTACATTTTTTTATTTTTATTGCTAAAAGTATTGCAGATGTCCCTTTGTTTGCTTGTTTTCTCATTGACTGCCTCTACCCCATACCTGCCTCTGGCAGGATCTCACCACTCTATTGTATATACATATAAGTTCTCTTAGTAAACGCTCCCTTCCAATGCCTTCCCTTTGAAATTTGTCAGTCTGTTCCATGTTTCTATGTCTCTAGTTGTAATTTATTCATCAGTTTATTTTGTTTATTAGATTCCAAATATGAGTGAGATCATGTGATATTATCTTTCTCTGATGGGCTTTTTTTTTTTTTTTTTTGCCTTAGCATAATACTCTTCAGGTCCATTCAGGCTGTTGCAAATAGTAAGAATTATTCCATTGTGTAAATAAATATACAACAGCTTTTTTATCCATTCACCTGCTGATGGGCATTTGGGCTATTACAAATTTAGCTACTGTAAATTGTGCTGCTATGAAGATAGGGGTACATGTATTCTTTCTGATTTGTGTTTCTGATTTCGTAGGATATAATCCTAGAAGTGGGAACACTGGATAAATGGGAGTTCGACTTATACTTTTTTAGGAAACTCCAGACTCTTTTCCATTAGTGGCTGCACCAGTCTGCATTCCCAGCAGCAGTGTACAAGAGTTCCCTTTTCTCCACATCCTTGTCAACACTTGTCATTTGTTAATGATAACATTTTGACTGGTGTGAGGTGATAGCTTATTGGAGTTTTGATTGCATCTCTCAGATGATTTATGACTTTGAGCATTTTTTCATATGTCTCTTGGCCTCCTGTATGTTCACTTTGTAGAAGTGTTAATTCAGGTCCTTTGCCCATTTTTAAATTGGATTGTTTGTCTTCCTTTTGTTAACTTGTATGAGTTCCCTATATATTTTGGAAATTAAGCTCTTATCAGATGTATCATTGGCAAACATGTTTTACCATGCACTAGGCTTTCTTTTCATTTTGCTCATGGTTCTTTTCCCATGCAGAAGTTTTTCATTTTGATGTAGTCCCATTTGTTTATTTTATTCTTAGTTTCCTTTGTCCAAAGAGATATATCTGTAAACATATTATAACCAGAGATGTCTGAGATTTTGCTGCCTATGGTTTCTTCTATGATTTCTATGGTTTCATGAATTACATTTAAGTCTTATTTTCTTTTTTAATTTAAATTATTTACTGTTTAAAGTATTACATATGTCTCATTTTTTCGCCCATTGACCTCTCCCCAGCTGCTACCACCCCCAGCAAATGCCCCCAGCCCCATGCTGTCTGTGTCCATGGGTTATGCTTATATACATGCATACAAGTCCTTTAGTTGATCTCTTACCTCCTTCCCCCGCCCCCCGCCTTCCCAATAAAGTTGAATGATCTGTTCGATGCTTCTATGTCTCTGGATCTATTTTTGTTCATCAGTTTATGTTGTACATTATATTCCACAAATGAATGAGATCATGTGATACTTATCTTTATCCAACTGGCTTATTTAACTTAGCATAATGTTCTCCAGGTTCATCCATGCTGTTTCAAATGGTAAGAGTTCTTTCTTTTGTACAACAGCATAGTATTCCACTGTATAGATGTACCACTGTTTTTTTTATTAGCTGGCATTATTTTTCAGATGGATTATTTGTATGATAATAAAAACAAGATATTATAATCAAACATGATTATATATGCTCATGAATTAATGGTATCTCTAAACATCATGTTTATTAGTTTTGCTGTAATATTATGAACCATACTGGGTTTTAAGTTTCATTTGCATTTTCCACCTTTGGCATGTTGATATCAAAGCTAAACCATTCTTGGTGTGGGCCTCTTTGGATTCATCTTGTGTTTGTGTTTTCTGGATTTGTGTGTTTATTTCCGTCACCAGGTTACGGAAGTTTTCCATCACTATTTTTTCAAATAAGTTTTCTTTTTTTAAATATATTTTTTATAGACTTTAGAAAAGAAGGAAGAGGGAGAGATAGAAATATCAGAGATAAAAGAGAGTCATTGATCGGCTGCCTCCTACACACTCACACTGGGAATTGAGCCTAGGGATGTGGCCTGACCATGAATCAAACCCTGACCTCCTGGTTCATGGGTTGACACTCAACCACCTAGCCCCACCGGCAGGGCAGTTCTTTCTCTTTTATTTCTTTTTTGCTCAGTCCCTATACCCCCTCACCGCAGAGCTGTCAGCTCTTCTCTATTTATGAATGTCTCTGTTTTGCTTGTCAGTTCAGTTTGTTCATTAGGTTCCATATACGAGTGAAATTATATGGTGAAGGGTAAATTTTTCTTTTTTATGTCCAAGTAGTATTCCATTGTGTAAATGTGCCATAGCTGTTTTATCCCATTCATCTACTGATGGACACTTCTAAATCTTGCCTATTGTAAATAACTTCAATGACGTAGGGGTGCATATATTCTTTCTAATTAGTGTGAATTTGATTTGGGTTTCTTTTTTTTTTTTTTTTAATTTTATTTTATTTTATTTTTTTTTTTTATTTCATTGCTTAAAGTATTACAACAAGTGATAGATAAGTATTACAACAGATGATAGATAGATCTCCATTTTTTCCCTTGCCCTTCCCCCCCTTCCTCCCTAACCCCCAGTTTCCCGTGTCCACTGATTATGCTCCTATGGATGCATGCAAGTCCTTCAGTTGATCTCCCAACTCCCTCCCAACCATCCCCAGCCTTCCAGCTGTAGGATGATAGTCTGTTCAAGGCTGCTCTGTCTCTGTATTTGTTTATGTTTATCATTTTGTAATGGTCTTTATTATCCATAAATAAGTGTTCTCAGAAGTGGAATTGCTGAGTTAAAAAGCGGTTCCTTTTTTAATTTTTTGCCATAACTTCATATTGCTTTCTTTTTTTTTTCTGGGTCAGGACCAGTTAAGATTTTGTTTTATTTTATTATTTTATTTTGTTTTATTGCTTAAAGTATTACAAAGGGTGTTAGATAAGTCTCCATTATTTTCCCTTGACTTTCCCCCTTGTACCACTGTTTTTAATCCACCCATCTTCTGATGGACACAGGCTGTTTTGAAATCTTAGCTATTGTAAATTGTGCTGCTATAAACATAGGGGTGCATATATTCTTTCTGATTGGTGTTTCTGGTTTCTTGGAATATATTCCTAGAATTGGGGTTACTGGGTCAAATGGGAGTTCCATTTTTAATTTTTTGAGGAAACTCCATATTGTTCTCCACAATGGTTGCACCCCCATTCCCACCAGCAGTGCAAGAGGGTTTCTTTTTCTCCATATCCTCGCTAGCACTTGTCCTTCATTGACTTGTTGATAATTGCCAATCTGGCAGGCGTGAGATGGTACCTCATTGTCGGTTTGATTTGCACCTCTCAGATGATTAGTGACTTTGAGAATGTTTTCATATGTCTCTTGGCTCACATTTAAGTTTTTTATCCATTTTGAGTTTATTCTTGTGTATGGTGTAAGTTGGTAGTCTAGTTTCACTTTTTTGCATGTACCTATCCAATTATCCCAACAGCATTTGTTGAAGAGACTGTTTTGACTTTATTGTATGCTCTTGCCTCCTTTATTAAATATTAATTGAACATAATGGCTTGGATTAATTTCTGTATTCTCTGTTCTGTTCCACTGGTCTATATGCCTGTTCTTGTGCCAGTACCAGGCTGTTGTGAGTACAGTGGCCTTGTAGTATAACTTGATATCTGGTATTGTGACCCCTCCAACTTTATTGTTCTTTTTCAAGATTTCTGTGGCTATTTGGAGTCTTTTTGGTCCCATATAAATTTTTGGAGTGCTTGTCTTAAATCTGTGAAATATGCCATAGGTATTTTAATGGTTATTGCATTGAATCTATAGATTGCTTTGGGTAATATGGACATTTTCATGATGTTGATTCTACCAATCCAGGAACACGGTATATTCCACTCGTTTATATCTTCCTCTATTTTTTCAACTTCCTGTAGTTTTCATAATACAGGTCTTTTCCCTCCTTTGTTAATTCCTAAGTATCTTAATTTTTTTGTTGCAGTGGTAAATGGGATTTTTTTTTTATTTTCTCTTTCTGAGAGTAAATTACTGTTGTATAAAAATGCCATTGATTTCTGGGTTAACTTTGTATACTGCTATGTTGCTGAATTCATTTATTGCATCTACTAGTGTTTTGATGGTGTCTTCAGAGTTTTCTATGTACAATATCATATCATCTGTGAATAATAAGAGCTTTGCTTTGTTCTTTCCAATTTGGATACCTTTAATTTCTTCTTGTTGTCTAATCACTATGGCTAGGACTTCCAGAACTGTGTTGAACAAGAATGGTGAAAGTGGGTATCCATGTCTTGGTTCTGTTCTTAGGAGAAATGGTTTTATTTTTTGCCCTTTGAGTATGATGTTGGCTGTGGCTTTGTCGTTTATGGCTTTTTATTATGTTGAGGTATGATCTCTCTATTCCCACTTTGCTGAGAGTTTTTATCAGAAAAGTGTTGGATTGTGTCAAATACTTTTTTTGCATCAATTGATATGATCATGTGATTTTTGTCTGGCAATCTGTTTATATGAGGTATCACATTTATTGATTTGTTAATGTACTAGCCTTGCATCACCAGAATAAATCCCACTTGGTTATGGTGTATGACCTTTTTAATGTATTGCTGGATCTGATTCGCTAATACTTAGTTGCTTTATTTTTAGTGTCTTTATCTGATTTGGGGATTAGAATAATGCTGGCTTCATAGAAAGAGTTTGTAAGTGTTCCTTTGTTTTAAATTTTTTGGAATAGTTTGAGAAGGATGAGTGTTAGTTCTTCTTTGAATGTTTGGTCAAACTCACCTGTGAAACCATGTAGACCATGGCTTTTGTTTGCTGGAAGTATTTTTATTACTGCTTCAATTTCATCAGTTGTTATTGGCCTATGCAGGTTTTCTGATTCTTCTTGATTGAGTTTTGGAAGACAGTATTTTTTTTAAGCATATGTCCATTTCATCCAGGTTGTCCAGTTTGATAGAATATAGTCATTGATAGAATTTTTTATGATCTTTTGTATTTCTGTGGGGTCAGTTGTTACTTCACCTCTTTCACTACTGAATTTGTTTATTTGGGTCCTCTCTCTGTTTCCTGGTGAGTCTGGCTAGAGCAAGCATGTCAAATTCGCGTCCAGTGGGCCGCATGTGGCCCACAAGGAATATTTTTGTGGCCCAGCCAATATAACAGTATGTAAGAAATGTTATAATAAGAATTTTGTAACTTAATTTTTATAATATCCCATTATACATAATTATTAATAATGAAATACAACGTTTGCTAATGACTGATTACTAAAATCTTGTTGCATTCATTTTCCTTATGTGCCTTATGTGCAAGTGTACCATTCCTCTCCAATAATACCAGCAAAGAATATTTTAGCAGCCAGTTGTCATAATTTGGTGTGTGCAACAGGAAATATTTCACTTTTGGAGAAAAATAGGTGTATTTGCGTTATGCTTATTAATTTGTGCAATTATTCAGTGTCTGGTAAGTTAATGTTCAAGAAAAAATATTAATTTTTATTAAAATGTTCTATTATTTTATGTTAATGATTAATCATTTATTTCCACTCTTTGTATTTAGCATGTCTCTATCAAAATAAACCTATGTTTCTATGAAAGTTGAAGCTTTGCTTTTTTGTGGCCCACATAAACTTAAACCTTGTTAATTTGGCCCATATTAGCCTTTGAGTTTGACATGCTTGGGCTAGAAGTTGATCAATATTGTTTATCTTGAGAGAGAACCAAGATGGCAGCCTAGGTAAACACCTGTACTTGCTGCCTCCCACAACCACATCAAAATTACAACGAAAAGCCCTGACCGGATTGGCTCAGTGGATAGAGTGTTGGCCTGGGGACTGAGAGGTCCCGGGTTTGATTCTGGTCAAGGGCATGTACCTGAGTTGCAGGCACAACCCCAGTGGGGGCATCCAAGAGGCAGCTGATCGATGTTTCTCTCCCATCGATGTTTCTGACTCTCTGTCCCTCTCCCTTCCTCTCTGTAAAAAAATCAATAAAATATATTTTTAAAAATTACAACTAAAAGCAGATCAACTATCATCTAGAACCACAGGAAAGCTGTCTGAGTGGAAGTACTACAACTAGAGATGTAAAGAAGAAAGCGCATTGAGATTGGTAGGAGGTGTGGAATGGGCTGGCACCCGGTGTGCTGCTTTTTTAATCAGGAGGCATGTACAAGCTCCCGCTTGCTCTGAGCTCCAGTATTGGGCGACACTCTGGTGGACTCAGACAAATAAGAGGAGAAACTGGACTGGCATCAGGGAAGGAACACAGGGGCGACTTTCTTCCAGAAGGAGGTGCTTGCAGTGGTCATTGTTCCTGTGCTGGGACCTCCCTGGTGCAAGGCTGACTGGTAGCCATTGCTGTTTACTCTTCTCTGGAGATTCCCTGAGACCTCACTCCACCCAATTTACAACCCCACCCAAGCTGTGGACAGTGGCTTTTGCATATGAATGGTCTGTCCTTTCTCAGCCTAAAACCTATCAAACAAGCTTCAGCTGGGTCAGGGAGCCCCAAAGCTATCAATAAAAGGCCCAAGGCCAGCACCACCACCAGCCTGCCTTGTTTTACAGCTGGGCCTTTCAGCTGATTTCTCAACAGAAACAATGCAGGCCAGAAGGGAGTGGCAAGAAATATTCAAAGTAATGAATAGCAAGAACCTACAACCAAGATTACTCTACCCAGCAAAGCTATCATTTAGAATTGAAGATCAGATAAAGAGCTTCACAGACAAGAAAAAACTAAAGAAGTTCATCAC